>JARJHM010000847.1:0-126323 GCA_033356055.1 Carex pumila
TATATTAGGGTGGAAAATGCCCTATGGTTTTGTCATATGGAGACACCACTAGAGTGTCCAAAACACCTTCAAGTGAAGTGTTATATTAGCGTTGTAAATGCCCTAACTTCTTGCCATATGGAAACACTACTATAGGGCTTGAAACTCCTCCAATTGAAGTGTTGTATTAGGGTTGTAAATGCCCTGTTATCTTCTCAACTGGAGACATGCTCCAAACACCTTCAATTGGAGTGTCGTTTTAGAGTTGTAAATGCCCTCTTATCTTTCCTAATAGAGACACCGCTAGAGAGCTCTAAACACCTTCAGTTGAAGTATTATATTAGGGTTGTCAATGCCCTATTATGTTGCCATATAGAGACACTACAGAACTGCCCCGAACACTATCAATTGGAGTGTTGTATTAGGGTTGTAAGTGCCTTATTATCATGCCATATGGAAACTCAACTAGAGTGCTCCAATCACTTTCCATTGGAGTGTTGTATTAGGGTTGTAAATGCTGTATTATCTTGTCAAATAGAGACACTACTTGAGTACCCCAATCACCTTCAATTGGAGTGTTGTATTAGGATTGTAAATGCCCTATTATCTTGCTATTTGGAGACACTATTGGAGTACCCCAAACACCTCAAATTGGAGTGTGGTTGGGTAGTAAAGGCCCTCTTCTTACCCTCTGGAGACACAGATATAGTGCTCCAAACACCCTAATTTGGAATATAGATGTCTTATTTAGACACTACTAGAGTGCTCCAAACACCTTCAACTAGAATGTTGTATTAGGGTTGTAAATGTCGTATTATCTCTCCATATAGACCCACCACTAGCGTGCTCTAAACACCTTTAATAGAAGTGTTATATTAGGGTGGTAAATGCCCAATTGTTTTGTCATATGGAGACACCACTAGGGTGTCCAAAACACCTTTAATTGAAGTGTTGTATTAGAGTTGTAAATGCCCTAATATCTTGCCATATGGAGACACTACTATAGTGCTTGAAACACCTCCAATTAAAGTGTTGTATTAGGGTTATAAATGTCATATTATCTTGCCAACTGGAGACACTATTAGAGTACTCCAAACACCTTCAATTGGAGTGTTGAATTAGGGTTGTAAATGCCCTCTTACCTTTCCAGATAGAGATACCACTTGAGTGCACTAAACACATTCAATTGAAGTATTATATTAGGGTTGTAAATGCCCTATTACTTGCCATATGGAGACACTACAAGAGTGCCCTGAACACCATCAATTGGAGTAATGTATTTGGGTTGTAAATGCCCTATTATCTTGCCCTCTGGCGACACAACTAGAGTGCTCCAACCACCTTCAATTGGAGTGTTGTATTAGTGTTACAATTTCACTATTATCTTTCCATATACAGCCACCGCTAAAGTGCTCTAAACACCTCTAATTGAAGTGTTTTATATGAGGGTTGTAAATGCCTTATTGTTTTGCCATATGGACACACCACTAGAGTGTCCGAACCACCTCCAATTGGAGTGTTGTATTAGGGTTGTAAATGTCCTATTTTCTTGATATTCGGAGACACTACTAGAGTGCACGAAACACCTTCAATTGAAGTGTTGTATTATGGTTACAAATGCCATATTATCTTGCCATCGGGAAACACCATTGGAGTGCTCCAAAAACCATTAACAGAGGTGTTGTATTAGGTTTGTAAATGCCCTATTTAACTTACCATCTGGAGACACTACTAGCACCACACACCTTCAATTGGAGTGTTATATTAGGGTTGTAAATGCCCTATTATCTTTCTATATAGAAAACACCACTAGAGTGTTCTAAACACCTTCAATTGAAATGTTTTATTAGGGTTGTAAATGCCGTATTATCTTGCCATATAAAGACACTATTGGAGTGCACCAACCACCTTCAACTGCAATGTTTTATTAAGGTCGTAAATCCCCTATTATCTTGCTATATAGAGACATTGCTAAAGTGCCCGGAACACCTTCAATTGTAGTGTTGTCTTTGGGTTGTAAATGCCCAATTATCTTGCCGTATAAAATCACCACTAGAGTTCTCTAAACACCTTTAGTTGGAGTGTTGTATTAGCGTTGTAAATGTCATATTATCTTGTCATGTGGAGACACTACTAGAGTTCCCTGAACACCATTAATTGGGTGTAGTATTAGGGTTGTAAATGCCCCATTATCTTGCCATCTAGGGACACAACTAGAGTACTCCAAGCACATTCAATTGGAGAGTTATATTTAGGTCGTAAATCCTCTGTTATCTTGCCAACTAGGGACACTACTATAGTGCTCCAAACACCTTCAATCGGAGTGCTGTATTAGGGTTGTAAATGCCCTCTTATCTTTCCATATAGAGACACTACTGGAGTGTCTTAAACACCATCAATTGGATTGTTGTATTTAGGTTGTAAATGCCCTATTATCTTGCCATCTAGAGATGCAACCAGAGTGCTCTAAGCAACGTCAATTGGAGAACTCCAATATTATGGACGTCAATCCCCTATTATCTTGCCATCTAGGGACACTACTAAAGTGCTCCAAAACACCTTCATTTGGAATGTTGTATTTGGCTGGTAAATGCCCTATTATCTTGCCACATAGAGATGCTATTGGAGTTCTCCTAACACCTTCAATTGCAGTTTTGTACAAGTGCTGTAAATGCCCCATTATCTTGCCTTCCAGAGGCACAACTAAAGTGCTCCAAGCACCTTCAATTGTAGTCTTGTGTTAGGGTTATAAATCCCATATTCTCTTGCCAAATGGAGGCACTGCTGTAGTATCTCATACGCCTTCAATTCGACTGTTGTATTAGGGTTATAAATGCTCTATTATCTTGCCAACTGGAGACACTACTAGAGTGCTCCAAACACCTTCAATTGGAGTGTTGCATTTGGGTTGTGATTGCCCTTTTATCTTTCCATATAGAGACAGCACTAGAGTGCTCTAAATACCTTCAATTGAAATGTTTTATTAGGGTTGTAAATGCCGTATTATCTTGCCATATAAAGACACTATTGGATTGCTCCAAACACCTACAACTCCAGTGTTGTATTAAGGTCGTAAATCCCCTATTATCTTGCCATATAGAGACATTGCTGAAGTGCCCGAAACACCTTCAATTGGAGTGTTGTCTTTGGGTTGTAAATGCCCTATTATATTGCCATATAGAGAGACTGCTGAAGTGCCCGAAACACTTTCAATTGGAGTGTTGTCTTTGGGTTGTAAATGCCCTATTATCTTGCCGTATAAAATCACCGCTAGAGTTCACTAAACACCTACAGTTGGAGTGTTGTATTAGCGTTGTAAATGTCATATTATATTGTCATATGGAGACACCGGAGTTCCCTGAACACCATCAATTGGGGTGTAGTATTAGGGTTGTAAATGCCATTATCTTGCCATGTAGGGACACAACTAGAGTACTCCAAGCACATTCAATTGGAGAGTTATATTTAGGTCGTAAATCCTCTGTTATCTTGCCAACTAGGGACACTACTATAATGCTCCAAACACCTTCAATCGGAGTGCTGTGTTAGGGTTGTAAGTGCCCTCTTATCTTTCCATATAGAGACACTACTGGAGTGTCATAAACACCTTCAATTGGAGTGTTGTATTAGGGTTGTAAATGTCGTATTGTCTTGCCATATAAGGACACTATTGGAGTGTTCCAAGCACCTTCAACTGCAGTGTTGTATTAAGGTCGAAAATCCCCTATTATCTTGCTATATAGAGCCACTGCTAAAGTGCCCCAAACACCTTCAATTGGGATGATGTACTTGGGTTGTAAATGTCTTATTATCTTGCCATATAGTGACACTACTAGAGTTCCCTAAACACCATCAATTGGAGTGTTGTATTTAGGTTGTAAATGCCCTATTATCTTGCTATCTTGAGACACAACCAGAGTGCTCCAAGCAACTTCAATTGGAGTATTATGGAAGTCAATCCCCTATTATCTTGCTATCTAGGGACACTACTAGAGTGCATCAAACACCTTCATTTTGAATGTTGTAATTGGGTGGTAAATGCCCAACTATCTTGCCACATAGAGACACTATTGGAGTACCCCTAACACCTTCAATTGCAGTGTTGTACTAGTGTTGTAAATACTCTATTATCTTGCCTTCCGGAGACACAACTAAAGTGCTCCAAGCACCTTCAATTGGAGTCTTGTGTTAGGGTTATAAATCTCATATTATCATAAAAAAATGGAGACACTATTGTAGTATCTCATACACCTTCAATTCGAGTATTGTATTAGAGATGTAAATGTCTTACTGTTTTGCCATATGGAGACACCACTAGAGTGTCCGAACCACCTCCAATTGGACTATTGTATTTGGGTTGTGAATGCCCTATTTTCTTGACATCTAGAGACACTACTAGAGTGCACGAAACACCTTGAATTGGAGTGTTGTATTAGAGATGTAAATACCCTATCCATATAGAAACCCTACTAGAGTACACCAAACACCTTCAATGGGTGTGTTGTATTAGGGTTGTCAATGCCATATTATCTTACCATCTAGAGGCACTACTAGAGTGCACAAAACACCTTGAATTGGACTGTTGTATTAGGGTTGTAAATGCCCTATTCTCTTTCCATATAGAGCCACCACTAGAGTGCTCTAAACACCTTCAATTGAAGTGTTGTATTAGGGTTGTGAATGACCTATTATCTTGCCATCTCGACACACCACTAGAGTGCTCCAAACACCTTTAATTCTAGTGAGTTGTATTAGGGTTGTAAATACCCTTTTACCTTTCCATATAGAGACAGCAGTAGAGTGCTCTAAACATCTTCAATTTAAGTGTTATATTAGGGTGGTAAATGCCATATTATCTTGCCACATAGAGACACTATTGGAGTGCTCCTAACACCTTCAATTGTAGTGTTGTATTGGGGTTGTAAATGACCTAATATCTTGTCATCTAGGGACACAACTAGAGTACTGCAAGCACCTTCAATTGGAGTGTTGTATTTGGGTCGTAAATCCCCTATTATCTTGACATATAGAATCATCATTAGAGTGCTCTAAACACCTTCAGTTGGAGTGTTGTTTTATGGTTGTAAATGCCCTATTATCTTGCCATATGGAGACACTACTGGAGTGCCCCGAACACCATCAATTGGGGTGTTGTTTTAGGGTTGTAAATGCCCCTTTATCTTGTCATCTAGGGACACAACTAGAGTACTCCAAGTACTTAGGTCGTAAATCCCCTATTATCTTGCCAACTAGGGACACTACTAGAGTGCTCCAAACACCTTCAATTGGAGTGTTGTATTAGAGTTGTAAATGTCATCTTATCTTTCCATATAGAGACACCACTAGAGTGCTCTAAACACCTTCAATTGAAGTGTTGTATTAGGGTTGTAAATGCCATATTATCTTGTCAACTGGACACACTACTAGAGTGCTCCAAACACCATTAATTGGGATGCTGTATTAAAGTTGTAAATGCCCTTTTATCATGCTATATAGAGACATTACTGGAGTGCCCAAAACACCTTCAAGCACCATCAATTCGAGTCTTGTGTTAGGGTTATATAAATACCATATTATCTTGCCATCTAGGGACACTACTAGAGTGTTCGAAACACATTCATTTAGAATATTGTATTTGGGTGGTAAATGCCCTATTATCTTGCCACATAGGGATACTATTGGTGTTCTCCTAACATCTTCAATTGCAGTGTTGTACTAGTGTTCCCAATTATCTTGCCTTCTAGAGACACCACTAGAGTGCTCTAAGCACCTTCAATTGGAGTCTTGTGTTAGGGTTGTAAATACCATATTATCTTGCCAAATGGAGGCACTACTGTAGTATCTCATACACCTTCAATTTGAGTGTTGGATTAGGGTTGTAAATACCTTATTATCTTGCCATCTCAAGACACAACTAGAGTGCTCCAAGAACCTTCAATTGGAATGTCGTATTAGGGTTATAAATGTCATATTATCTTGCCAAATAGAGACACTATTGGGTGTCTCAAACACATTAATTTGGAATGTTTTATTAGGGTTGTAAATGCCCTTTTATTTTTCCATCTAGAGACAGCACTAGAGTGCCCTAAACACCTTCAATTGGAGTATTGTATTAGGGTTGTAAATGCCTTATTAACTTTCTATATAGAGACACCACTAAAGTGCTCTAAACACCTTCAATTGAAGTATTTTATTAGGGTTGTTAAATGCCATATTATCTTTCCATATAAAGACACTATTGGAGTGCTCCCAACACCTTCAACTACAGTGTTGTATTAAGGTCATAAATCCACTATTATCTTGCCATATAGAGACACTGCTGAAGTGCTCCAAACACCTTTAATTGGAGTGTCGTCTTTGAGTTTTAAATGCCCTATTATCTTGCCGTATAGAATCACCACTACAGTTCTCTAAACACTTTCAGTTGGAGTTTTGTATTAGCGTTGTAAATGACCTATTATCTTGTCATATGTACACACTATTGGATTTCCCCAAACACCATCAATTGAGGTGTTGTATTAGGGTTGTAAATGCCCCATTATCTTGCCATCTAGGGACACAACTAGAGTACTCCAAGTACCTTCAATTGGAGTGTTGTATATAGGTTGTAAATCCCCTATTATCTTGCCAACTAAGGACACTACTAGAGTGCTCTAAACACCACTATTAGAGTGTTGTATTTGGGTTGTAAATGTCATATTATCTTTCCATATAGAGACACCACTAGAGTGCCCTAAATACCTTTAAATGAAGTATTATATTAGAGTTGTAAATGCCCTATTATCTTGCCATATAGAGACGCCACTGGACTGCCGTAAACATCATCAATTGGAGTGTTGTATTTAGGTTGTAAATGCTCTATTATCTTTCCATCTAGAGACATAACCAGAATGCTCCAAGGAACTTCATTGGAGTGTTGTCTTATGGACGTCAATTCCCTATTATCTTCCCATCTAGGGACACTACTAGAGTGCTCGAAACACCTTCATTTGGAATGTTGTATTTGGGTGGTAAATGCCCTATTATCTTGAGACACTATAGGAGTTCTCCTAACACCTGGAATTGCAGTGTTGTACTAGTGTTGTAAAATGCCCTATTATCTTGCTTTCCAGAGACACAACTAGAGTGCTCCAAGCACCTTCAATTGGAGTCTTGTGTTAGGGTTATAAATCCCATATTCTCCTGCCAAATGGAGGCACTACTGTAGTATCTCATACACCTTCAATTGGAGTATTATATTATGGTTGTAAATCCCTATTATCTTTCTATATAGAGACACCACTAGAGTGCTCTAAACACGTTCAATCGAAGTGTTGTATTAAGGCTGTAAATGCCTGATTATCTTGCCATCTGGAGACACTACTAGAGTGGTCCAAGCACCTTCAATTGGAGTGTTGTATTAGGGTTGTGAATGCCCTATTATCTTGCCATATAGAGACACTACTGAAGTGCCCCAAACACCTTCAATTGGTATATTGTATTAGGGTTGTAAATGCCCTATTATCATGCCGTGCAGAGACTCCACTACAGTGTCCTAAACAACTACAATTGGAGTGTTGTATTAGCGTTGTAAATGACATATTATCTTGCAATCCGGAGACACTAGTGGAGTTCCCCAAACACCTTCAAGTGGAGTATTATTTTAGGGATGTAAATGCCCTATTATCTTTTGATATAGAGACACCACTACAATGCTCTAAACACCATCAATTGAAGTGTTATATTAGGGTTGAGAATGCCCTATTATCTTGCCATCTGGAGACACTAGTAGAGTGCGCCAAACACCTTTAGCTGGAGTATTGTATTAGGGTTGTAAATGTCGTTTTATCTTTCCATATAGAGACACCACTAGAGTGCTCTAAACACCTTCCATTGAAGGGTTATATTAGGGTTGTAAATGCCATATTATCTTACCATATAGGGCCTCTATTCGAGTGCTCGTAACACCAATTGAAGTGTTGTATTAGGATTGTAAATGAATATTATCTTGCAATCTGGGGACACTAATAGAGTGCTCCAAACACAATTAATTGGGGTGTTGTATTAGGGTTGAAATATAAAGCAACACGGAGATTAGTTCAATCTATAGTTACGTCGTATCTACTACGTACATACCTATTTTGGATTGTTTAAATTAGTGTTGTAAACAATGTTATGTAGTTATCGGACAGACATGGTACTGCCAACCGATTAATCAGAAATAATTTAAAATAATTGGTCATAGACAGAAAGAATCGGTCGATTAATTAGAAAAATCCATAACAATTTGGTCACCACCAACGACTAATCGGCCTAAACGGATATTTTTTACAACACTGGTTAAACTTGTACTTGCGTTTATATACACGCTATATTGTATATTTGTGAGGGCCACAGAAAATCTTAAGAGTCATTATAGTTACATATCAAATTTCCAACAGTTTTTTTAATATCGCATTAATTAATCTCAAGCAGACCTTAATAAATAGACTAAAATTTTCAATCCCAGACATAATTTGAACAATCTCCATTTTCTCTTGTAAGCTCTCTCTCTCTCTCAACCTTGACAAAGTAGCTGCCAAGTCTCGCTCTATCTCCCTAATCTTTGTCCTAGTTTAATGGGAAATAAATCTGCTGTTATTCTAAACTAATAACAGGAACCTCTAGTAAAGTTACAGCCCTTTATTTTCTTACCCATGCGCATATATATAACTTTTAATATACACTAAGTCTTTGGAATATATATATATTTTTTTATTATTGATAGGATAGTAAAGTTACAGCCCTTTGTTTGCTGATTTACATAATTTAGACAATCATGCCTTAAAAACCGATTGTTTTTAACCTTTTGTATGTTTACATTTCTC
Organism: Carex pumila; assembly: GCA_033356055.1. Classification (NCBI taxonomy): domain Eukaryota; kingdom Viridiplantae; phylum Streptophyta; class Magnoliopsida; order Poales; family Cyperaceae; genus Carex; species Carex pumila. Next base: position 8,826 of record JARJHM010000847.1, read on the forward strand.
CCTTGGATGGAAACACATCTCATAGTAAGAGGTTTAAGGTCTTTTTTGTTAGCTTATTGGGTATATATGCATGGGTAAGAAAATAAATTTCATTAGCTTATTCGGTAAGGGTATGGTTAAAAGTCATTTCATATCTGTTACCCTATAGCTAGGGTAATTAATAAATATAAAATTACATCTGATTAGTTATATATATATAGATAGATAAATTTATTATCATGATTAGATTGATCTACATTACATTTCATATAATATAATATTTAGAATATTATGATAAAATTTATTTATCCAAAATTTTATATTTTTATTTTAAATCAAAATGGATTATTATAACATTTTATAGTTTGGTTTAATTAAAAATTTATAAATGGGCTAATTTATAGTTTTTTATATTATGTCATATTAGGGTACATGATGTATTTATATTTATTTATTATATTTTGGGTTAAATTGTATATTTATTTATTATATTTATTCGTTAATTACATTATTCATTTTGTTATCTATTATCTCAATGGATAAGGGGTAGGGTATGGATAAGTTCATCAATGGTTAAGAGTAGGGTATGAATAAGACTATTTGAAATTGGTATGGGTATGAAAATATCTCTACCCAATCTATATGGTATCCACTGACCTACTTGTAGTTTCATTTATTTATAAAAAAAAGGAAAAGAAAAAAATAATTACCCTTTCCAATTAAGGCACAAAATAAAATATATGCACCTTTGTTTTTATAAAATTTGTGACTGCGTGATTTAATATAAGGGTTATTTCAGTTTGTTCTCAATCTCAAATATAATTTTATTGTCATGGATAACTTAATTATTTGAAATTTAGAAGAAAAAAATGGACTTGAAATTGGGATAAATTGTAGCTAGAACTGTATGATTTCATAGGGAGTGCTGCATATAGAATTTTTTTGTGCAAATTCATTATTTAGAATGGTATTTTGTACGTATTCTTCTGGAACAATAAGAACAATTTTGTAATCTTATGATTTTTTTTTGCTAAATTATGAAGTTATTTTAACTTCCGAGTATTTGAACTGTACTCATAGATATGAGAAGTATCATACTTCCTACGGAGGTGATGAGGAAACAGGAAAATCCAACTACGCTGACATGGTGATTATTTACATCTTTTATTTTCTATTGAAATGACTATCGAATTGCAGTAATTGATACAATTCTCAACAGCAATTTAGATTATAACCTAATTACTTGGTTTATTTTTATAAACTGTATCTTTCTTTGAACTTGAATCCTTGTAGGCATATCTATCTCATTTTTTTTTTCTAATTGTCAGGCTAACAAGTATTATGATCTTGCAATCAGCTTCTATGAATATGGCTGGGGTGAATCCTTCCACTTTGCTCACAGGTCATAACTATGTTCTCTTTATGGAAACTAAGTTTTTCTTTTACAACTTAGTCGCCAACATCTGACAGTATTTGCGAAGCTCATCTAACATTTATCATGTATGATGCTAGTATACATCTATTCCAGATATGTGCATATACCACCCTGCATTTTTTATATTTGCAAATGTTGACTGTTTTGTAACGCCTTTTCTTAAGTCCAAATTTAATGGAAAAGCAACACAAGACCATGTATGTTGGTTTCTTAGTTTTCATAAGCCGGGTACTAAGATATCTTTTAAATTGGCACTATGAGAAATACCACGTGATCGTGCAAATAATTAAGATTTCCTACATGATTTGCAAAAATAAAGCACCAAATAAGAAAAGAAAACTTCATAATCTTTTTTTATTTTTTTATTTTTTTATATGATATGTACACTAGTGTTAGCCCCATGACATAGTAGTGTGTGGTGACTTATGTACTTTGATATTATGTTAGATGGAAAGGTGAAACTCTACGTGAGAGAATAAAAAGGCATGAACACTATCTTGTATTACACCTTGGATTAAAACCAGGAATTAAGGTATAGTAATTTTATAATTTTTTTCCCTGTTGACATTAAATGTTTAAATTTCATTATGATTCCATGGCAATAAGACTTCATATGTAGGTCTTGGATGTGGGATGTGGCATTGGAGGCCCACTTAGAGAGATTACAAGATTCAGGTACAAGTTCTTGAATCTTAGGGGATTTATAGACATGCATGCGGTATAGCAGGGAGTAACACAGAATTAATCTTTTACCAGTTTATGCTTAGGTAGAAAAGAGGATTATGTATGTTTCTTCTGATAGCTTGTTGGATCTTATATAACTGTTCTTGCTGTATTACTGTCACATATCTGAAATCAAAAAATTATTGCAGTGGTGCATTAGTTACTGGACTGAATAATAATGAATACCAAATTTCTGTTAAGAGAATCAATCAGAGAAATTGACACAATAATTTAACGTGGTTCGGCACAATTCGTACCTACATCCACCTCTACGCACACACACTTTTTTTTTTTTTTTTATTTCATTCTTATTTCTTACATAGAGAGAAGCCTCCTTTATAGAACATAGGCAGGCCATTATTCTTTTCCTTATTTTGTAAAAGATAATTGGTAACTAATCTAAGATACAAAAGAAATAAATATGCAAAAGATCCATCATCCCTCAATAGGTGCCTCCACAAATTGCCTTCCTTATCTGGCGCCTATTCCAGCTCACTTCCAGACTCCTCCTCAAGTTGGATGGTAGATATCTACCATTCCTAACTTGTCGAGTGAGCTGTCAAAAATTTTCGTGGACACTGCTTTGGTCAGCACATCTGCCAGTTGATCTTCAGACCTTACAAAAGGGAACCGGATAATTTTTTCTTCAAGATTTTTCTTTATGAAGTGACGATCAACTTCTACATGCTTTGTTCGATCGTGCTGTACTGGATTGTGAGAAATATCTATTGCAGCTTTATTATCACAAAATAATTCCATCTCCTCATGAGGTCCAAACCCAAGTTCAGTCATCAGTTTTCTTAGCCACAACAACTCACAAAGACCCTTCAACATTCCTCTAAATTCAGCTTCGGCACTTGAGAGAGCCACCACATTATGTTTCTTGCTCCTCCAAGTTACTAAATTTCCTCCAACAAATGTGAAGTATCCTGCCATTGATTTTCTGTCTGTGACGTTTCCTACCCAGTCTGCGTCCGTATAGCCTGTAATTTTTAGGTGTTCAGTTTTCCTGAACCGTATCCCCCTCCCAGGGGACCCTTTGAGATACTTGAGTATTCTATACACCTCTTCCATATGTGTTTCGCTTGGAGAGTGCATGAATTGACTTACCATACTGACGGCATAAGCAATATCAGGTCGAGTATGAGATAGATAAATCAGCTTCCCTACTAACTTCTGGTATCTCTCTTTATCAGTTGGTACTTGGTCTGGAACATTTCCTAATTTCAGTTTTGTACGGCTGGGGTGTCTGCTGGCTTGCAATCGAGCATGCCTACTTCTGCAAGGAGATCTAAAATATATTTTCTCTGTGATAAAATAATTTCGTCTTTGGATCTGGTAACTTCTATTCCTAGGAAGTATTTAAGGCCACCGAGATTTTTCATCTCAAATTCTCTTGATAGCCTTTCCTCCATATTTTTTATCTCAATCGTGTCATCTCCTGTAATCACCATATCGTCCACATAAATAATAAGTGCTGTGAGTTTTCCATGGTTACGTTTTAGAAACAGAGTGTGGTCTGAGTCACTCTGTTGGTACCCATACTCCTTCATAACCCTGCTAAACCTTCCAAACCACGCTCGTGGTGATTGCTTTAGGCCATATAATGATTTCTCCAACTTGCATACCATTGATTTGGGTCCAGAGTGTGTATAGCCAGGAGGAATATCCATGTATATTTCCTCTTCAAGATTCCCATGCAAGAATGCATTCTTCACATCAAACTGATGTAATGGCCAGTCAAGGTTTGCTGCAATAGACAAAAGTACTCGTATGGTATTTAATTTTGCAACAGGAGAAAAAGTTTCTTGAAAATCGATACCGTAAGTTTGAGTGTATCCCTTTGCGACCAATCTAGCTTTGTATCTTTCAATCTCTCCGTCGCATGTATTTAAGAGAGAATACCCATTTGCAGCCCACCATCTTCTTCCCCATTGGGAGTTCTACTAATTTCCACATGCAATTTTTCTCCAAGGCCTCCATCTCTGCTTTTGGTCTTTTAGTGCTTCTTCTACTCTTTCTGGGATGCTTATTGTTGAAACACTTGCAGTAAATCCTTTCAGTTTTTCGGGTAGGTGTTCTCCACTCACATAATTGCTAATTGGATAAGAGCAGCTTCTTCTATTCCATTCATCCGGAATAAAGCGTTTTGGCGCCTTCCCTCTGTTGTACCTGTGGGGCAACTCATAACCACTTAAAATCTGGTTAGTATTAGAGTCAAGTTCATTTACCTCGGGTATATCCTCTGGAGCCGGGCCTTGTGGTGAAGGGGAGATTTGTATCACATCATCATCTTCTTCATTTGTTTGAAAACAACCTTCAATATTCAGACCTGAGTCCGATACACCCTTTTTCCTTCTAGTGTAGTATTTCAGGTTTGCTTCTGAATTATTCCCGCAAGGTTTTCTAGATCAGGTCAGCTCTTCTAGTCGGTCCATGGTGCTTGGGTCAGAAAGACATACTGGACTTGAGTTTTGATCCAGGTCAGATGAGGCTTCGGCTGGTCTTGGACCGAGGTCAGGGCCAAGGTTTGTTGGGCCTGAATCAGAGTCAAGGCCCGAGTTGGAATCAGGTTCATGGCTTGTTGGATCTGAATAGGAAACCAGGTCCAGACTTGCACAAGGATTTGGAGGGCTCCCAATTTCACCATGATTAGTAGCAAACAAAAAAACATTTTCATCATGATTACTCTCCTCCTGAAAATGATTTTTGGTTGTCCCGTAATACCCTTCGGTTTCTAGAAAAGTAACATCCCTTGTTATATAGATACATTCAGAGATTGGATTGTAACACTTATAGCCTTTTTTCTGGAGCCCATATCCCAAGAAAATACACTTTTTAGCACAAGGATCAATTTTCGTTCTTTGATTTTTGGGGACATGAACATAACCCACGCACCCAAATATTCTTGGTGGTAGTGTTAAGATCAAAGGAATAGTTAAAAAAGAAGAAATATTTTGTAATAAAGTTTGAAATTTTAATACCGCAGATGGCATTCGGTTGATTAGGTATACAGCAGCCATGACGGCATCATCCCAGAATCGTTGAGGAACATTGTATTCAAACAGCAAGCTTCGCGCTGTTTCCAGAATATGCCGATTTTTCCACTCTGCTACTCCATTCTGCTGCGGTGTTCCGGCACATGAGGTCTCATGAATGATACCCTCATTTACAAAGAAATCTTTCAATGTTTTGTTCACAAACTCTCCACCATTGTCACTTCTAACCATTTTTATGTTCTTTCCAAATTGAGTCTGTATCATTTTTTGAAACATTTTAAACACATTTGCAACTTCATCCTTAGTTTTGAGAAGGTAAATCCAGGTCATTCTCGTACAGTCGTCAATAAACAGCACAAACCATTTATTTTTGTTTTTTGAACTAATTGGAGCGGGACCCCACACATCAGAATGAATTAAATCAAATGGAAAATTACTCTTACTCAAACTGCTCAGATATGGAACCCGATGACTTTTAGATTTAATACAGGTTTCATATTCAAATTTAAAATTAACACAATTCTCAAACAATTCAGGAAATAATCTCTTCATATACCCAAATGAAGGGACCTAACCGTTTGTGCCAAATCAGCACTTTATTTTTTCTATTAGCAGATAAACCCGAAACACTACAAGCAATGGCACCATTCATGTCTTCCAGGTGATACAATCTCCCCCATTTTTTACCACGTCCAATAATCTCCTTCGTGAGGATATCCTGAAATAGACAGAAATCTGGGTACATTAGTACTGCACAGTTAAGATCTTCACAGAGTTGCCCAACCGAGAGCAGTTTAGTTAAAAGAGATGGAACCAAAAGAGTGTTTGTCAGATTCATAGAAGGGGATATACACACGATTCCAGCACCTGTTACTGGACTTGATTTTCCATTTGCATTCACAATTTCCCTTTTTCTGGGTTATGTGTATTCCACTAAGTCTGTTTTTGAAAACGTCATATGGTCTGATGCACCTGAGTTGATTACCCAATTTTCACAATTTCTTTCACAAGTATTAAATCCAAAAACTGAATGTGTGTTACCAATATAGAAAGAGTTACCTTCACCAGATGTTACTTTCTCACCATCAACTAGAGGGACCAAGGAAACATTACCACCTGAAGCTAATGCTGCCTTTCCCTTGTTGCCATCATAGGTCTGCTGCTTCCTCTTCTTTAGATCTTTGTACCAATTTGGATATTCCTTCAACTTGAAGCAGTTCTCCTTGGTGTATTTGGTGCCACCACAATGAGTACATGGTCCAGCAAGAGGAGGCCGTGGGTGACTCTGGTTCGGCTGGTAGTGGTTCTGGTTCAGCTGGTAGTGGCTCTGGTTCAGTTTTGACAGGGTCATATTTGCTTCAATTGGTTCTCTCTCTTCTGGCCTTTTTCTTTCACCGACTAGCATTGCCATTGGAGTGGTTGTCTCCTCCTTATTGAGCATGACACTCTGCCTTATCTCTTCTTGTCTCACTTTGGAAAACGCCTCTTCAACAGTGGGAAACGGATCCATGCGAATTACTTCTGCCCTCACGCTGTCCAGGCGGTCATCAAGGCCATCGAGGAAGAGATATACTCTATCTTCCTGAACAATAGAGTTATATTTTGCTATATCTACTGCATATTCCATTGGGTTTGGGCGTCTGAAATCGATTTCTTGCCAAAGTTCTTGCAACAGGTTATAGTATTCTTCAATGGGTTTACCCGACTGTTTGAGTCGAGCCACTTTCCGTTTGAGATTATACACTTGTGATTTATCATTACCATCAGAATATGATGTTGTGACAGCTTTCCACACCTCCCTTGCACTAGGAAATCGTATGAAATTACTGATCAAGGCTGGATCCATAGAATTAATCAACCAACCTTTGACAGTAGAGTCTTCTACTTTCCACTTTCAGTATTGTGCATCATTCTCAGTTGGAGGAAGAATGCTGCCATCGATGTAGTCGGTTTGTCCCTGCTTGCTAGCTGCATCTCAACCACCTGAACCCACAACCCATAATTCTGCCCATTGAGTCGAACGGAGATGGGTGGAATTCCGGTATCATGTGCTAGTGCAGGGTTTGATACTAGTGGCAATACTACCTGCTGTGTCGGCATTGGTAGAGGTTGTGACAAGAGTTGTGTAAGTCGTTCTAGAAGGGTAAGTGCATCAGGTTGCTCTATTGGTTTCTTAGGTGAGGTAGATGGTGTCATGGTGGTCAAACAACCGGTCTAGATCAAGACCGGTTCAGGGGGTTCTTTGTTGTTGGTTTTCGTAGGTTAATAGTAGTAGCATTTCAGAATCTTCAACCTTGGTGCTCTGATACCATGTTAAGAGAATCAATCAGAGAAATTGACATAGTAATTTAACGTGGTTCAGCACAATTCGTACCTACATCCACTTCTACGCACACACTGTTTTTTTTTATTTCATTCAAACTTATTTCTTACATAGAGAGAAGCCTCCTTTATAGAACATAGGCAGGCCATTATTCTTTTCCTTATTTTGTAAAAGATAATTGGTAACTAATCTAAGATACAAAAGAAATAAATATGCAAAAGATCCATCATCCCTCAATAGGTGCCTCCACAAATTGCCTTCCTTATCTGGCGCCTATTCCAACTGACTTCCACAATTTCGAGGGGTAAGGTATGATTAACGTTTCCTTTACTAAACATTTTCCCGTTTGTTTGTTTCTTTTTTTCCATGTGAAGCATCAGTTAACTTGGAATTTTATATCTATTGTGAAATAGGAACTGAATAATTCTGTTGGGCTGGGTCAAACTTGTGACTTTGTTAAGGTACAAGTTTTGCTCTGTACAATTTTTCCTTTGTATATTGTAATGAAGATTCGCCAATTTAATTTACATAATTCGTCTAGTGCAATGCTCAAAAGTTTGTAATTTTATATAATTGTTTACATCTCGAAATATTATTTGTATTACTTTTTCAGGCAGATTTCATGAACATGCCTTTCCCTGACAACACCTATGATGCGGTTTATGCAAGAGATTCCACTTGCCATGCATCCGACCTGGTAAAAAAAATTGTTACTATCTTCTCTCTCATTTCGCACATGAGCTTGTTTTTAATTATAAAAACCACTTATGTTACAGTTCTTATCTAGAACATGTTTAATTTGAAAATCAATGAAAAGGTAGTTTTTACTGACCCTAAATGAGTTCTAAATGAAATAAAAGTATGTTGATGTTCATGAACTAAAGAAAAGTTAATAATTTTAGAGTGATGTTAGTTTTGGGTGTTTTTTGCAAATGCAAAATTATAAATGTATTGGGCAACATGATTTAAATTTTAATATGAGAAATTTATGCACAAACCACTAACCTTGGGAAACATGATCGCACTAACCACTAGCATGTTACATGCCGTAGCCAGCATCATTTAAAAAGTATCATTCTAGGTATTTGAATCTCATGTAAGATTCTATAACCTGATGTACCGGAATGTAAGAAAGAAAAATAGCATCTCACAATTTTCATAATCCGATCAAAATCTGGCTTTATTTTTTATTTGTCTTGTTTTTAATAAGGAGATGAAACAAACTTTTGTTTGTTTTTGTTTACAGGTGAAGACATTGGAATATATAAAGCTGGCACCTGAAGGGAGTGAGAGAGTCTCATCCTTCCTAGAGAAAGCAGCTGAGGGCCTTGTAGAGGGAGGAAAGTCAGTCTTTAACATCGATTTTATAGAGGGAGGAAAGCAAGTCCTTGATAGTTGTAGTAAATAATTTATGTACTCCGAAACAATAATTAAATATTATGGTACCTAAAATGAAAAGTATCACATTTGCAGCCCATTGCTGTAAAACATTTCACTATATGTAATTCTCCAATCTTCCCCTCAATTATTCGAGGCGGCTTGCTCACATTTCATTAGTTTAAGCATATTTAAGAGAACAGAAATTGAGATGTGGGAAACAGTAAATCAGTATTTTAATGATTTTCAAACATTGACTCAAATGCACTTTGTCCAGGAAAGAGATCTTCACACCAATGTACTTCATTGTTGCCAGGAAGCCTCGGTAGAATTGTTTCAAGGTACTATTGGTGTTTTTATATATATATTTTTTTTTCATTTTATGTTTTTACATTTTTTTTTAGTTTACTGGTAGCTTACCAGAAAACTTGTTTTTTTGTCTTTTCTCATTAAATCAAGTATGCTTGAGTTATATTGCCTTTGTTTTAAGAACTGCTCTTACATTACTTATGTAATTGCAATATTTTATCAATGAAAGGAGGGCTGGATCCTTGTTCCTTTCTCAAAAAAAAAAAAAGGTACTATTGAAACAAAATTATTTCTACTAAAATTCCACAGTATTCAAGTGTATAACTAAATATCTTGAGAACAAAGAGAAGAGAAAATTCCCTAATAAGAAAGTGACATAGATGTCTACTTCCAAGTCTACTCCAAGGTTTCAAGACATAATAAGGCACGACTGAGCCTTGCTCCTGTTGGGCACAATTAAATGGAGAATAGAGAAGTATTAAGAACAATTCATTTTTGTTATATGTTGTGTTAATCGGTTTGTTGAGAATCGCGCTTGATCTTGTTTAACTTTCCTTGAGACTTCTAATGTGATCAATAAATTTGTTATGTGGTGGTCGTTTGGTGCAGTAATGATAAATTTTATTTTTGGCTGGCCACCTTGCTTTTTTTTTTCTGATAGATGTTGTCAGATTTTACTTGTTATGTTGTCATACAGTACCAGAATCTGGAATTAATCAGTGGTTGTGAAAAGAGTAACTCATCAGTAATCTAACGCGAAACACACCATCGCTCTTGCAAGAGCTTCTAGAACGCATATCCTGTTGTGTGCCGGTTGGAGATATATTGTCACACCTCAAATACAGGTTACAACAACCTGCTGTGTAATTGTAGTCAAAATTTTAGTCAAAATTTCTTGTGAAAGACTTAATCAACCATGTACGATAAAAACACAGTTACAGAGACATAAACCTTATACATATATATACATAGGAAAATGCTAATATGCTATGTGTAGCATAGAGGGCCTCCGTGCAATGCCTCAATATTTGAGTTGTCAAAATCCTAAAGGTTCGGATCGACCGCTAAGATTTTGAAAACTCAAATATTGAGCCGTTGCATGTAGGCCCTCTATGGTACGCGTAACACCATAGCCAACTCCAATATACACATATATATATATAATGGCTAAGCTCAAATCGTTTTTGTTTCTGGACTCAGGAACAAACAACTCAGTTCTCAGATTTCCGAAGTTCAAACGGCCGATCCAAACCATTTGATGTTTAATCTCTGTGCTTGAAGACAAAATTTTATATTTGTTGGAATTTTTTTACTATTTATTAAGATGGTATGAAAATCATTGTTTTTATTAAAATTTTGCACCATAAAAAAACAACAACATTCAAATCATCTTAATAATTAGTAAAAAAATCCAAAAACTATAAAATTTTGTCTTTAAACACATTTTAATATAGATTAAACATCTAATGATTTGAAGATATATACATACATACATACATATATAGATACATATATACATACATACATATATACATACATACATACATATATAGATACATATATACATATATACATATATACATACATACATATACATACATACATACATACATACATATCTACATATCTACATATCTACACACACACACACACACACACACACACACATATATGTAGATGCATCACTCGTAAGGTTGGCGGGTTTCAACGGTTCAGATTTGTTGTTTAAAACTGATTCAATGAGTTTTAGACTTAAGTTCACCAATGGACTTGTGAACTTAAGAACACCCTAGTTCTACTCATATATAGAGATGGGCTATGGTGCATTGCAATGCATGGAGGAGTTTGTGCATTGGACTATAAATCTAAAATTTAAAATCCAAATGACTGATTCAAACCGTTCATCTTGTTCTCCATATTAATATGTGCTTGGAGACCAAATTTTATATTTTTCTAAATTTTTTCACTATTTATTAAGTATTTTACAAAATTGTTGATCCAACAGTGGCTTAACAAAACAGTAAAATCAGTAGCCACCGTTGGATCAACAATTTTGTAAAATACTTAATAAATAGTAAACAAATTCAGAAAAATGTAAAATTTGGTCTCCAAGCACATATTAATATGGAGAACAATATGAACGGTTTAGATCGGCCATTTGAATTTTGAATTTTAGATTTATGGTCCAATGCACAAACCCTCTATGCATTGCAATGCACCATGGCCCATCTCTCTCTCTCTATATATATATATCTATATATATATATATATATAGAGAGAGAGAGAGAGAGAGAGGGTGGCAAAGATTCATTAATTTTTGCAGTTTTCGAAATTCAAATACTCGATCTAAAGTGCTCAACGTGTTCAACATTTTTTAAAAAAATTTGGGTACCAAATTTTAAAATTTTTGGAACTTTTTTACTATATTTCTATGGATTATAAAAATCACTGTTTTTCAGATTTTTGTTTTGATTTTTTTTATTCAAAATAATGATTTTCAAAAATCCTTAAAAAATAGTAAAATTTCCAAAAAAATATAAAATTTGGTATCCAACCACATTTTAATATGGATAACATGTTGATAACTTCATATCGACTATTTGAACTTCAAAACTGCAAGCTCTCTGGTCCATTCAACAAGTTCTATGTTGTTTCTTTTATTGAACATGTAATAGCTAGGTTGTTTTAACTAACCACGTACTTATGGTGATTTTATGGTGCTTTAGTCCTCAATATGTTCCATGAATATATATATGGAAAATGCCTTACACAGTGAAGAGGCGTGAAAAACAAAAACCCCAAGTAACATTCTTACACGGTTATTCCAACATAACCATGTACGATACAGATTTACACACGACTGTTAATTAACAGAAATCATGTACAATTTATACAAATCATACACAGCTCTTGGTGAATAACCGTGAATGATACTCTATGTACACAGTTATTTTAGATGAACTGTGGATAATTTGTTGAAGTATCAGCACTGAAGGATCCAAGACCCAAAATTAGTTTTCATGAAGGTATCAAGAATTGTCTAGAAACTATCAAATAAAATATCTTGTAGTATAAGATGTAGGAAAATCTATAAAAATTCAAAAATATCTTAGGTTTAGATGTTTCTTTGGCTCTCATGAAGCAAGTATAAATAAAATGCCTTGCTTCTCATTTTCACAATTCAAACAAGAAAGTAATCTTGGATAATATAAGTAGTAGAGTGTTATAGTAGTTTGGAGGTGCAAAATAATATAAGTAGTAGAGGGTGTAATCATAGATGTTAGATTATTAAGTAGTAAAGTTGTAAAAATATCTTAAAAGAGTAATAAAATTAGTTTCAATATAGTGTCTCTACTCAACAGATAACATGCAATAAATTTAAGAATCGTAACGTACATTTGGAAATTGAGTAGAGTCAGAGACGGTTTGTTTATAATAACTGCGTATGAAGGGATACAATCTTGCACGGTTATCAATAAAAAACCGTCTCCTTATTTTACATACTGTTTTATTGGAAATTAGTTGGAGACATGTACTATCTGCGATGTGTGGTTAGTGTTTTTGTAGTAGTAAGGAGCTTTACCACTTATAAAATAAAACCAATTAATTCAAAACAAAAAATCAAAATTAAGTGGTAGCATAAAATTATAATAAATGTCCTGGCAAAGGCATATGTTCTTCAAATAATATTAGCATCTTTAATAAACCTAACTTACATATTCCACGATTGAGTGATTGTAAAACATTAAAGAAAACAAATACAAATTTACATCAGCGTTCTATATTCAACCTGTTTTTGGAACACTTACCGCCTTTGGAAATTAAGATACTTGATGCAAATACAATAAATGAATCCGAAGAGCATAATTGCTACCATGTGAAGGGATAAGATTAGATTGAAGTACGTGTCTTGTAACCCAAGATAATCCCTAATGAACTCCTTTACTGGTATGTCGGGTCCTGGAGGCACTTTTATTAATTCTGTTCTATCACCTAATTGAGAAAACATGAGGCCATATACTGTCCACGCAGCAGGATTTGCCCAATATAGCCACCTCCACCAAGGTGGTATCATCTGTATAATTAAGCAAATTTTAATCATCTCTTCTATCCAATTAAGGGCTTAATTGTCAAATAAATTCAGATATAGTCTCTGTGGTTCATATTTCATTTAGTTCAAATTCATACCAATCAATGAACTATCAAATTGTTTATAATCCTAAATACAAACGACCAACAACCTTGCTGAATTTTGGAACAATGAGTTTGCCTAACATAGCTTGCTAGTTCATTTGCAAAGTGGATCTGGGAAAAAAACTTTGGAAAAAACATTGTTCAAGTATTTTGGAAATTTACCAAGGATATGAATAACAACTGTTTCATTATATACTAAAAAATACTCACAAGTTTACCTTTATGGAAATGATAAATCCAGAGAAGACATTCCACAAAACGAAAACAAGAAATGCTACACCACCTGCTATTTCTATGTTTGGCGTCAGAGCAACACACATCATTCCATAAAGCGTGTAGTACATGAAACTCAGTGTTATGAAAAGTATGAACCAGAGAAATTTCACAACTGTTAATTGAAACCCGACCATCGAATAGATTATAGTACAAAAAATAAACACCTGGACCATCATGTATGGTACTTCTATCGCCATCTGTTTAAGGAAATAAAATAAACAAAGAACTGTTAATCCATCCTTCTTATGATGTTTCAAAATGAGAGAAATACATGTTTTTACATTGCTGAACTTCATCAGAATAATTGATACCTGGGCAATAGCATATGGCATGGAAGAGTACATGCTAGCTGATCTCTCTCTATAAAAAACAGCTCTCTCCATTGCAATTACAGGTTGCATCATGTTAGCATTTGCAAACCCCAGAAATAATGCCGATCCATGTGCAATTCCGAGGATGTTAAACACGTCTTGCTCACTTGTTCTGTTTCTCAAATATATCAACATATATTTTAACTAAGACACATAATTTAGGATACCAGATGCTGGCATTCATTTTTGGTATGCCCGCATTTTAGTGAACATGGGTTGAACTGAGATTTGATTGCACAACTAAGGGAAAATTGATGGTAAAAGCACTTTAGTGAGGCCTAAATTGTAGAATAGTTGAATAGCTGAGGGTTGATCTGGACAGTGTTGATTACAAATAAGGCCAGTCTTATATATCATTAGCAGAAAGCAAAAGAATCAAGATATACTTTACCAAATTGGACGTGAGATTAAATATTAGCCTCGCTTTCTTTTTGTTTGTTTTGATGAAGGGTGCATAAATGGAAGACAACAATTGATTTTGGGTTATATAAGAATTACTTAGGTGTGGTAAAATGTGGTTATATTAAGGCAGAATTAGCAGAAAATTAATGAGGATCAGTTAGAATTTCAACTTACATGTCAGAGCCAATTTGCCAGAATACAGTGCCAAGCAAAAGTGCCATAGCAAAAGTGTTCACAAAACGAGCAACATTATGATCTGGATTCTTCCAATATGTGCAATTGTTCTTCCATAGACATGTGAGGCATTGAGAACTGAAACCCTGCCAATATCTCTTAGGAAAATGGAGATCTCCATTACCTGGTTTTGGCTGGACCAATTCTTCAATTAAAGCCTTGTTGCTCCTGCCAAATATTATAACATTAACTTAGTATAATTAGGTCTTTCAGGTTTAACTTTTCAAATAGAAGTTTTAAGCTTCGTAAAAACAAACAAATATATAGACATACTTGTAGAGAGGGGAATTTTGAAAAATCTCAGCATAATCGACACTGATCATGTATTCCATTGTTTGCGAAGAAACATTAAGCATCCAAGCAGCTGGGTTCTGGTCTTCTATTATTTTTGGAACTCTTGGTATAGACTACATGCCACATCCCAATTTAAAGTTTATAGAACATAAACTGTCAATTTCCAAATAAAAGTTATTGAATCAAACATATTACCTCAAAGTATTGTATCATGTTGCTTGAAAATGGGCCCAAAGAGCCACTGTAGACAAGTTGACCTCCCTTTTTCATTAGCATCAACTGTGGAAAGGTAAATATTGAAATTTAATTTTGTAGCAATCTTGCAGAATAAACTATTGCTCCATTCCTTGTGCTCCTTGGTAGTTGGTACAATACACACATTGTATGGGATACTTGCAATGCAATCCTTGGTACAATATGCACATTTTATGTGAACACGTAAACCCCAAATTGAAAAACATAGGACTTTTTGGAAACTTCTTACCTCATCAAATGCTTCAAAAATCTCAATGCTCGGCTGATGAATGGTACAGACGATAGTTCGGCCTGTGTCAACAGTCTTTCTTATCGCTCTCATGACAATGGCTGCAGCTCGTGCATCAAGACCAGTTGTTGGCTCATCCATGAATATAATTGAAGGGCTAGATATCAATTCAACTGCTATAGTTAGCCTTTTCCTCTGTTCAGCTGAAAGGCCATTCTGTCCTGGCACACCCACCATTGCGTTTCTCAGGTTCGATAGCTCTACTAACAACATCACTTCTTCTATAATCATCTGCAGGAGAGGGATGCGAATAAAATGACATTATCATTGACAAATAGAGTTAAGTTCACTCTTAAAGGACAAATTTAACTCCGACATCAACTGTTTCATTTTATATCAGATATGCTCTTGGGCTCCCTTATCTGCTTAGGTCAACATAACTCTCTAATAAGAGGAGAAATCAGTATTAATGATTAAAGGCGATAAATCAGAAAGTTTACATGATATAAATAATGTACATAATGTATACTAGATCAAGGATGACCTACAATCCATAATAAGCCGGAATATCACATCAATATCGTAGCTTTATTAAGACAAACATTCATTAAACTCTCTAAATCAGGAAATAGTTAATTAAACTAAAATATTAATTTGATGAACAAATGTAATTTCAGTGAGTCTAATAGTTCCACAAATATTATTTCACTATAACATAAGCCACTTACATATCTTTCTTGAGGCTTGACATTGGAAGGGAGTCGAAGCAATGCACAATACTGCAAACTCTCATAGACTGTTACAAACGGGGAATGGATATCTGTTTGTTCACAATAACCCGATATCCGCGAGAAAGTCTGTTGGTTCTTCTGAAAGCCTTCTATGCTAATGGTGCCTTCAATATAGCCTCCGGTTTTCCTTCCAGCCAAAACATCTAATAGTGTGGTTTTACCAGCCCCAGTGACTCCCATTAATGCAGTTAACACACCAGGCTGAAATGCACCACTTACATCGTCCAAGAGTTGAAGTCTTTTCTCAGTCACTCCATATTTTTCCATTCCCTATAGAGAATAAATTTTAAAAATCAAATCGTGGCTGGCACTGAAAAGTAACAGCAATTAAATTCTTTACCTTAGGCATGTTGACAAAATAACTAATATGCTTGAACACAAGTGTGAGGGGTCGAAATGGCAAAACAACTTGCTGACCTGGAGCCAACCCACTTTTACAAGGAAGTTCAATCTCTTCCATTTCATTCTCTGCTTTAATGGCTTGTCTCTTGTATGGGGCTGCATGCAACAAATCATTAAGATTGAAATAGGAAATGACAGTTGATCAAAATTAAATGAAAAAATAACCACTCCTTGTTTTCTTTTATGCCATTCCACATTTCATAATCCAATTCTAATTAAACAAAACAAACTATAAGTACCCCAAAATATTCAAGTAAATAAATAAAAATATATATACAAGAGATAATTATGACAAAAGAGACATACAATTGAGAAGTTCCAAAGCAAAGATACTGAGGATATTGAAAACAAGTGAGAAACCAAACAAGGCAACGACAGAAATCCAGAACCAGTGCCATGCTGTAAACAAGCCTCTAAATTCAAGCACAGCCTTGCCTACTGTGTCCGCTTTCATATTTTCATAATGAAATTCCTGTCAAGCAAAAGATGCTTTTCAGTTTAGTTTTTCGTACATACAAGTTTTTGTGGGAAATTAACCAGTACATACATATACTGAACCTTTACTAGTAAAATTTGGTTAATGCTAATGCTTATCAAATTTGATAGCATATCTGTTGGGACATAATATAGACATATCCTTTTCAAC
Source organism: Carex pumila (assembly GCA_033356055.1). Lineage (NCBI taxonomy): Eukaryota > Viridiplantae > Streptophyta > Magnoliopsida > Poales > Cyperaceae > Carex > Carex pumila. The sequence continues at coordinate 26,065 of JARJHM010000847.1, forward strand.
ATAACATCTTTAATGACTCTGCAATGTTTTGGTATTTTTTAACATAAAACACTATCAGCCCTAAAATTTAACAAATTATTTAGAATTCACAATTTAGTTTGGCTTACTGTAGACCATCGGCTGTCGAGAAATTCATTAAGTGCAATGGCATTCAGTGAGTATGAAAATGGAGATATCCAGTAACCCCATTGCAACCATGGTTGAATGTTGTCTGAATGAAAAAATGACATTAAGAAAAGAAAAAAAAAGCTCCTCCAAATTTCCAAAAATTTGCAAAAAAGAACTCTCTGATTTTTATAATAAAAGTGAAAGTTGTGTGTTTATTCTGCAGGAAACTTCAAAATGAGTCAACTGTTAACTCCATAAATTGTTGGCTTCACTTTGTTTTGCAAGTAATTTAGGAATTACTAGTATTTTCCTTGATTACCAGCATAATTTCAATATTAATTTCAATATTAATTTCAGAGTCACTCTCTTGAAACTTTTCTTCTTGCAAAGGCGATTGAAGTGCATTTCTACAGCTTAATTTCTACAATTTGGAGTTCCATGCATAACTTAAGGTTCTCTAACAAGTCATTTAAAATGTATGGTGTCAATTTTTTTACATTAAAGATAACTTTGTAGTACCTCCACTAATTAAGAATCCTGCAAATAAGATAATGGTAGTAAGAGCAGCATTGGCGACTACATTGGCCACAACTTGGATTCTTGTTACTGTGGCAATGAACCGGTATAGACTCATTGACATTTGATGGATTGCAAAAAGGATCAAGAAGTGGTACAAAAACCTAAAGGAAATAAATAAAAAGAATAAAAAGAACAAACTATTTATCAATAGTAATAGGATTTGTATGTGATTTTCACAAGTTACCAATCATATGGTTGATCCTATGGTATCAACTGGAGCAAAAAGGAATTTACCTGGTAGGTGAAGGCGCGAAACCAATACCATAATAGGTCAAGCCAGTATATATACCCGTCTCAAGTAGCGAACTTGGTATGCTCAAAATAAAGATTGAAGAAAGGACCGCCCAACCAGGTAAGTTTAACAACTCCCTCTGCTTGAAGAAAATTGGTAGTCGCTTTATTGTCATGGCCAATTCAGTCATTCCATTAAAATTCACAACCATAATACCCATAAATGAAGCCCCAAGATATATGTTTCCATCCATCACAGTTTGGTGGTTCATTCTTGTGCGCAGAAACAATGTTGTTATTACAAATGCAACAAAAGAAATCTGTATTGTTTTGAAAATATGCAAAGGTGAGTTTCTCTTTAGGAGTAGTAGTTCTCTTGAAAAACATGCCAAGAAGATTTTCCATTTTGAGATTCGCAAAATTTTGATTGATTTGGTTGAAGAATTGGTGATCTTTCTGTTGTTGCTTTGGTCTTGGATAATTCGGCTGATATGGAAGGATTGGAAGGATTCAGCCAATTTCTTGGTTGATTGATAGTGGTAATCACTGGGGTTCCCGGCCCAATATTGTTCTTGATCTTTCTTTGAGGTAACCTATCAATAGTTAATGTACGTTACTCAAGTTGAAGAGAGAAATATTCTAAGCTCAACAAGGATATCAGTTGTAGGGACCACAATTATACCAGTTCTGGTTGTAATGATTTTATTCAAGATGGAAAATACACCATGACAAGCTAGCTGTAGACTTTTCCTTAATGCTTAAATAAAATGTATTGATGCAGTTATTTGGTAAAGTACCTCTTGAAGAAAATCAGCTACATTTTTCCTCTTTGGACATTTAAATCCGATGGAATCAAAAAATTCAGTGCCATATTCACGAGGACCTTGATATACAATTTGCCCCTCGCATAGCAGTATAATATCATCAAACAATTCAAATGTCTCGGGAGGTGGTTGAAGCAAGGAGATAACCATAGTTAAATCCATTAAATGTGCCATTTGTTTTAAATATTTTATTATGTCAAATGTCGTGGAGCTGTCTAGGCCAGTTGATATGTCATCCATAAAGAAACACCTTGCCAGACCAACAAGCATCTCACCTACAACTCAAAAAAAATAAATAATAATAAATAAATAAATAATCCTAGAAGAAAAGACTCATATTTTGTATCATACAACTAAAAGAAATTGCCTGTAGTTTTTAGCTGAAAAAATGGAATAACAATCATGGTTGTGCGTACCAATTGTGACTCTCTTCTTTTCACCCCCTGAAATTCCTCTTCTCAGTTCATCTCCTACTATTACATCAGCACACTCATTTAATTCAAGCATCTGCACAAAAGTCTACTTAGAGATATTCAAACGAAAATGTTGAAATATCCAAAGTACTATCGCTAAAACATATACCTTGATGATATAGTTTGTTATAAGGTTGCTTCCATCTCCACATGTGGTGGCCTAAAGACCATAAAAGTTCAGATTTTAATCAAACCAATAATGTGAGCAAAATTTGAATATATATAGAAACTATTGATGTTTAACTTTACCTTCACAAAAGTATCAAATTCTAAGTCCATTTTGTTGATTGCAGCCTTGTTCGTTCCAATTTTTTCTCCCAACATTTCTACAATTTTGCATATGATGCCATGTTCTTGAATATGAGAAAAATGAGATGATCTAGCAATTGCTTTAGCATATGGTAGTATACTGTTTTGTTTTAAGAAACAAAATTACAAAATTGAAACGCCAACTTTGTAACTTTCTAAATTATAGTGAAATCTAAAAACCATTAATTAACATAAATTTTGAACAGAACATGGTGTTCAGATGGTCAGTGCCACTGCTGTTCAAAGAGAATGGGTTCAAATCCCACGACGTGCAAGGGACACAGAGAATTATAGAGAATTTCACTAGAGAGATAGGAGAGTAGTTAGGAACATTAGGGTGTAGAATATGGGAATGAAAACATCTTTGGATGCCGTACCTTGCCCTCCTGAAAGAAGGTCTTAGATCAAGAACAAAAAAGAAAATATTTCAACAAATAAATAATTGCTATTGACTGTATAGAAAACCATCCGGAAGGATTCCAAAGCAATGGTAATTAATTGGAGTGCAAGGTATTGCCCACAAACAATTTCATTAACTAATAAAGAAAATCTAATTTAAAAATCTACTTTATGTGTTATATACTTGTTGTTTGGTAGTATTGGAGGAGCAAGTAAGAAGCAGGTGAGGTTGGGGGCAGTCCTAAAACTGGAATTTAGCATCACTAACTCTTTTGCATGTCTTGTTCTGGACAAGATGCTAGCCCACAGTGCCAACCCAGGTTGAGGAGATCATGGAGACTAAGTTTGGAGACTATGTGGACTAAGATAGCAGGATTATGCTGGATAGAATTATGGATTTTTGTTGCTTCAAATTAAAGGCCTTTTTGATATATATTTGGCCTTTGATGGATAAAATGTAGTATGGTTTTGTATTGTTATGGACTGTAAACTAGGGTTTTGACCATAGTAGGAATTATCGGTATCGGGATCGGGATCGGTCCCGGCCGATACCAATACAGGATTGGGGTATCGGATCGGTATCGGCTTAGGATTGGATTTTTTTTTCTTTATCATTTTCTACGTGAGGATCGGCTCAGGATTGGATCGGGGTAGGCTGATACCCAGATTGGTATCGGCTGATAATTTGTAATATGGTTTTGACTGATTTTTCCAGGGTTTGCTTTGAGAAATTTTGTTTGTGATACTGTAGACGGTTGAAGTTAATGTTTTTGGAAAAAGAAAAAAATATTAAATGGGTCAATTAGTAAAATTGTTAGATGAATGTATTTGGGATTTCTAGATAGATTAATTGTTTATGATTTTAAGAGTTATGTTGGGGAATGTAATTCATGCACTTGATATTTGTGTTGTGATTAATTATATTTATGTTTTTGGATTTGTAAAAGGTCAGCATATGGCCTATAAATAGAAAGTATGTCATTACTCATTTGTAAGAGTATCTCAACATAATAGAATAAAATTTCTGCATAAGAGTTTTTTTCTTTTCTTGTTCTCTTCCAATGAAATACTAAACAAAATAACATAGGTCTTGAATAGGCCAACATAAGTGATATCAGAGCAAGGTTATGTGAGAGTTCAAGGGAAGTTTCTCTAATTGAGCTTGATAACTATGCAAGGTGGTGCATCGATGCTGCAAGGTGCGCAACTTGTCTTTGATGGCGAGAATTATGACTATCAGAGTATAAAGATGAAAACCCTCTTGATCTCACAAGATTTATGGGAGATAGTGGAAGAAAGATGTGAAGAGAAAAAAAAAGATGATAGGGAAAAGAAAAGGTTGAGACATCGGATGAGAAAAACAAGAATAAGAAGAAAGATGTGAAGGCTCTCTATTTGATTCAACAAGCCCTCACTGATAATAATTTTCAAGAATAATTGACACGACAATTTCAAAAGAATCATGGCAAATTTTACAAAATGAGTTTCAAGGTAGGTTAGAGCCGTAAAACTTTTAAGAGAGATTTTCAGAATTTACAAATGAAGGACAAAAAGACTTTAAAAGAGTATTTTTCTAAGGTGATTGAGTTGATGAACCAAATTAAAAAATTGGGTGAAAACTAAACTGATAAATCAGTTTGTGAGAAAATTCTAATTAGTCTCTCTCCCAAGTTTAATTATATTGCGGCCATTATTGAAAAAACTAAAGATCTCTTTACTCTTAGTGTACAAAAAGGAAGATGGTGATAGAGAAGGTGTTGAAAGCACATTTTATGTATGCCAATCGGCGGTTGAAAAAAAGGAAGATGTGTGGTATATTGATAACGGGTGTAGCAATCACATGACCGGAGACGAGTTGATATTTTGCAAGCTTGACATGACCGCCACTAATGGGTAATGGTGCAGTTGTGAAGTCAAAGGTAAAGGGCATGATTGCAGTTGTTTCAAAGAAAGATAAAATATTAAAGATAAAATATTAATTCATGATGTGTTGCTTGTTCCAAATTTAGCACAAAATTTACTAAGTGTTGGGCAATTGATTGAGCATGGGCATGTAGTTCATTTTGAGAGTGAATCATGCAAAATTTATGACAAAAAGGAGAAAAGAGAAAACTGATGGTATTAGTGAAAATGCAGAAAAATATACATTTTCCACTTACACTCAAACCCGAAAAAAGTGTTGCCTTGAAAGCTAGTGTAGAAGACTTGTCTTGGTTGTGGCACAAAATGTTTGGGCATGTTAATTTTGAGAGCATAAAATTGTTAAGTGACAAGAATATGGTGTATAGGTTGCCACACTTAGAAGAAAAAGGCAGTGTGTGTGAAGCATGCACTCTAGGTAAAATTCACCAGGAGTCATTTCCAAATACAGAGTCATGGAGAGCAAAGGAACCGTTAGAGCTTGTTCATACTGATGTGTGTGGTCCTATGAAGACAACCTCGCATGATGAAAATAGGTACTTTATCACTTTCATTGATGATTTTTCAAGAATGTGTTGGGTTTATTTTTTGAGACGAAAATCAGAGGTTTTTTCAATTTTCAAAAAGTTTCAAAGAATGGTTGAAAGGCAAAGTGGTCGGTTGATTAAAAAGTTTAGGACTCATAGAGGTTGTGAATGCAACTCTAAGGAGTTTGAGAAATTTTAAGAGGATATCGGCCTAGAAAGACAGGTGACGCTCAATTTTACACCGGAACAAAATGGAGTTGCCGAAAGGAATAATCGAACAATTGTGGAAACGGCAAGATCCATGATGAATGAGAAGGCTTGCCAATGACATTTTGGGCCGAGGTTACATACACAGCTATTTACTTGTTAAACCGATGTCCTACAAAGGCAATTGAGAACAAGACACCATTTGAGATGTGGTCCGGTGGTCGCAAGCCATCCCTGAATCACTTGAAGGTTTTTGGCTTTGTTTACTTTGCGCATGTCCCGAAAGAAATGAGGCACAAGCTTGAAGATAAAGGTGACAAATGTGTATTTGTTAAAATCAAAAGGCTATAGACTCTTTAGTTTGAAAAGAAATAAGGTGGTAGAAAGTCGGAATGTGATATTTAATGAAAAAAACAAGTGGGATTGGAAAGAAAAGGGTGTAGAGAGTATTTTTTTTCCGATCCATGAGGAGCCACAGAGAAAGCCAAATGATGATAACATGAAGAAGAAGAGCAACCACATTCTCCAATGACAAATGACGGGTCGAGTTCATCTTCTCCAAGCTCAACACTGGTAAGATTTAGAAGATTAAGTGATATTTTTGCTACATGCAATTTTTGTGTTGTTGAACTAGAATGCTTTGAGCAAGCAGTTAAAGAGGAGGTGTGGGTAAAAGCAATGGAAGAAGAGATAAAAATGATTGAAAAAAATAAAACTTGGGAATTTGTTAAAAAACCCAAAGAAAATGATGTAGTGGGGTGAAGTGGATTTCTAAAACAAAAACAAATCCGAATGGTTCAGTGTAAAAGCACAAGGCAAGGTTGGTTGCTAAAGGACATTCACAACAACCCGGAGTTGACTATCAAGAGACGTTTGCACCAGTGGCAAGGCATGAAACAATAAGGTTGTTGATCGCTTTAGCCACACATAAAGGTTGGAGGTTATATCAACTTGATGTGAAGTCGGCATTCTTGAATGAAGTGTTGAAAGAAGAGATGCATGTTTAGCAACCACAAAGCTTTGAAGTTGGAGATGAAGAAGCTAAGGTGTACAAATTAAAGAAGGCATTGTAGGGATTAAAGCAAGCACCTCGAGCATGGTATGACAATATTAATGCATACTTCACTGACAAAGGATTTAGAAAAAGTCCAAGTGAGCCAACACTCTATGTCAAGTATGGTGAAACCGATATGCTTATTGTTTCTCTTAATGTTGATGATTTGATTTTAACCGGAAATGATGGGAAGATGATACATGAATTTAGGAATGACATGATGAGAAAATATGACATGAATGATTTGGGCTTACTTCATTATTTCTTGGGTATTGAAATTGATAAAAAAGAAGATGGTGTTTTTATTTCTCAAAAGAAGTATGTTGAAAATATTCTCTCTAAATTTAAAATGAAAAATTGCAATCCTATAATGACACCATTGTTGGTGAATGAGAAGTTAGTAAATGAAGATGGTAGTGGTGAAGCTGATACAGCACTTTATAGAAGTTTGATTGGAAGTTTGTTGTATCTTACCATTACAAGACCCGATATCATGTATGCTTCACAGTTGTTATCTTGGTTTATGGATCAACTGAGTGAAATGCATTTTGGTGTTGCAAAACGGGTGTTATGTTACATTTACGATATTATGATCAGTAGTTCAGTATGCACATTACAACGTAATGTTTTCCAAGCTAAGAATGAACTAGAGTCATAAGTGCCTCAAAAATAAATAAAGAAACGAAGATAGGGAATTTACCAAATGTATTATTTGTTTGTAGTAAGTGAGAAGAGAAATTAAGAGTTTCTCTAACAGTCATCTCAGGATGATGCCAATCAAACTGACTGACATAAGCTTTCATGTGTTGAGGCGTTGATGAATTGAGCTCTTCTCCATTGTACATGATTTTTCCTTTTAACTAATTTAGTCAATAAAGAAAAAAATGTTCAACTATGAACTAAAGTGCAATTTGTTAATTAAAAATAAATAAAAGAAATGAAAACTTGTTAACTGCATACTTTCAGATTAGAGCAGATATTTCCTGACAATGCTTGTAGAAATGCTGACTTTCCCGACCCTGGAGGTCCAAGCACAAGTGTCAACCTGATATAAAAATAGTTTTTTATTAATTAATAACATTACAGAACTTAGAGAGAAGTCTGATTGAACATTACCTCGATGGTCTTATTGTTCCGCTTAATTCATTCAAAATTCGGATTGGATATTTCTTCTTGATGCACAAACAACACCAATTTACTATCTCCTGTGAACATAATTGAAAAGCATATTTTGAGATTTGACTTGAACAACATGAAAACAAAAGTAAAATTTTATGAAACGCACAAAAGCAGACCAAAACGATCAATCTAAAGTTCAATAAATTTGAACAGTTATTTCCATTTAATTAAGCTAGTATTTTGAAATGTTTCACATTAACTTAAGAGGCCACTGCTTGTTTAATCTACAAGGAATATTTCTCAATTAATTCTACAGCATTTTCAGTAAAGCCACTCCAGATGTATGGTTTATATGTTGTCATGGTGTCTTTTGGTAATCAATACAGTCGCAACAACGTCTGGCTTCTTTAATGCCAGTCTTTAAGGAATGCTTTTTTTTTATTTTTTTTATTTTCCAGTTAAAGGAAGGAAGGCTTGGAATTACTAATAGTTATTCTATCTGCTATAAAGCTCCAAAACATTGAAGCCAATTCTTTACTAATTCCACCTCTCCTTAGCATTAAATTAGACAATTCCTTTTCCTCTCCCATTTTTCTAAAGCAGACTTCAGAATGGACTCATCAGCCAGGGCAAAGGATCTTTGTACTATAATTCTTGTATTTCAAGTTAGAAATTAAAAAAGCATGCAGAACATCTGCTTGATAAAGTGTCTTCCATTTTATGTTACAATTTCTTTTCTTTTTTTTCTCATGTATTATTTGTACCTTATCAGGTCCACATCTCAAGAGGTAGTGAGAGATGGGAAATAGAAAAGTACCTTTGGCTTTGCAAACAATAGATGTCCAAAGAAGTCATCTCAGTTATATTTTGTTAACTTTCCATTTTCATCTTTTTTTTTCAAGACAAAAAAAAAATTAAACTAGCCATCTTCACAATAGATACCAATGCATATTTTTGGTCATGCTATATATCTCTATTGGAAAATTTGTAAATCCCCATTACCCGGTTTTCCTCCCAGATGGTGCCCCCAACCCCACTCCACCGTTCGGTGAGCATTCCAGCAAACACCTTTTGTGCATTAAACATGATTAGCCTACTGACCTTGGAGGTTAAACTTAAACCGGTCCATACCGTGAGAAAGGAGAAGCTTATCATGACTCTTGCCAAGTAATAATAATCTCCAATATTGGAGTTCAATTCTCTCTCTCTTCCCTCACTCACTCACGCAGTCACAGTGCACATAAAATCAATAGTGTGTAGTGCGCAAACTGCCAAACTGTGCTATAAACTTAAACTTAACACCTTTTTATTCACTTAATCTAGTTGGGCCGGGCCATCCAGAATGGGCGGGGTGGGTTTGACCTTATTTAAAAAGGTATTTGGGAAATCACTAAATGGTATAATCATCTTATGCAAGAATTGTGAATGTATTTTATAAAAAAATAAATAAATAAATTTTGAATGTAAGCTCATCTTTGATGTACGGTCGAGTTCAAGGGAAATGGTTAGGTCCAATCATAACTCTAAAAATCGGAATCAGTCACTTTACTATGCAATTGGAATCAAATGAATCGATCAAAATCGGCTGAATCAAATCGAAAACTTAATTTAACAAAAAAAATGAGAAAAATGTTAAAAAAATATATATTTTCTCCAAATATTATATATATTAAGACAAAATATTAAACTCAAATAATCTACTAATATAATATATAACAAGCATTACAACATGAATACACATTTTTAATGGCAAAAATTATGTTTAGCTAGCTGAATTACCTCGTTGTCGAGAACCAAAAAATAAAAACACCGTAATGCCAAAATGAAAAATTATTAGTATTTTCATATTCATATCCATATGCATGTATACTTTTTACTAGCCAAATTAGTCATTAGTTTCCACATTTAAAAATCTCTATCCCGAAAATAATAATTTGAAATTACTACGTGAAATACAAGAATTACTTCACACGAACAGATAAAAATTTGAACAATACCATTTATCCTAAATAAATAAATAAATACGTACATACATGGAGAAGCAATTCAAAAGCAAATATAAATATGCAAAATTTTGTATTAATGGATAGGTCCAATGGTTTCCGAAATGGAGAGGAGAAAGGACAAGGTGGAATTTTAAAAATAAAGAGGTAGGGTCACCGTTTGAAGTCGTTGGACCTATCAATTCAGAATTTCTCCATTTCTTCTATCTATTATAATTTTCTTTGAAAATAATCATATTAACGAATAGTGAAAAATGTACTTAGTCAAATATATTATTTATTGTATGCTAAGGTAATATATATTTGTAGAAAAGAAAAACACACAAAAAATAAAAATAAAAATTATATGATGGTATTAGGTGGTCATAGCTAGTAATAATCCTTCTGTTATTTTTATCCGACTTTTTGTTTAATTTGGAGTCTCACATTTAGATTTTTTTTTTTTTTAAAATTTGGCATCTCATATTTAGAAGAAAAAAATCCAGTTTTATTCTCATTTGAAGTCTTAGGTATATATTTATTTTATTTTTTTTGTTAAGATGACGTCGTGGTAAAAAAATCAGCAGGACTTGGAACTCTAATGTTCTCCTCTCTCAAGCTTGGAGTCTGATCACGACGACCAACTTCTTTCTATTGGTATGGATATATATATAATGACAATAACCCATTGAGAAGGTAATGCACATCCAAAGAATTTTGATAAAAATAATATTCCTATTCTGTTGCCCGAATTTTGCCCTCATGCAGTTTTATGTCTCTGACATACCTTGATAGCATTTACTTGAATATATATTAGAAGTCCATATCAATTTTAGCGAATCAAATATTCCTTGTTCATATAGTGAAAGTGAATTAATTATCTATAACAAATTAAAAATATCACCTTAATTTTCAGTCCTAGCATATAGAGTTAAAAAAAAAAAAATTGAAAAATTGTATAAATTATTATAAATATATACTTGCATAAGCAAAATATATGTTCAAGTTGATCAAATTATAAATGACAAATATAGAAAGAACAAATTTGTGAAAAGCAAGAAACAAAATACAAAATCTAATTTATACCTACCTCAACACCATTAAGAGTAGCATTTAGTAAAGTCGGAAGAGCTTGACGACCAGTCTGCATCTCTGCCTCGACCGTCAAATTCTCAAACCGAACTTCCACTTGTGTAGCTGGATCTCCACCCATCCTAAATTAATTTTAAAAATTTAATAAAAGATATATTTTCATTGTTAAATATGAATATCTATCTATAACTACATGTACTCACATGATGTAATTAACTATATATTTTGATTAGTATGATTAATAAAGGCGGCAAAAATATGTAGATATGTAAGAATAGTAGAATAGGGTTATACTTTTCAGATTTTAGGAGAATTAAGGGAATAAGAAAGATGTAGATGAAATAAGTGGGTTTTTTTTTTTTTTTTTGGTTTCCCAGCAAAATAAGGCGATTTGCTTGGATCTAGGGTTACACAGCTGCCTCATCTCAATTCGCTCTCTTTCCTTCTCCATTCAACTCCACCATTTCTTATAGTTTTAAAAGACTTTCAACCAAAAAGATACTTTATTGATTAATGATTTGGCCTTATATAGAGTCTTACAAAGCATTCTTACAAATAACCCCTAGACTATTCCATAATGGCCTATTTACCAATAGGTCCCCCAAACTATTCTAATACAATAAATGATAAAGATACAAATATCTCAACACTCCCTCTCAAGATGGGCAACATATATCCATTAAGCCCATCTTGTCACAAAATCTAGCTAGGTCTAATGAGCTAAGTCCTTTGGTGAGGTAGTCCACCACTTGCTCTCCAGTAGCAACATGATTTACCTCCAATAGTCCACTGTTCAGCTTTTATTTGATGAAGAATCAATCAATCTCCACGTGTTTGATCCTGTCGTGCTGCACCAGGTTGTTGGCAATGCTGATTGCTGACTTACGGTTGCACCACAACTTCATCTAAACTCCTTGGTCCACCTTGAGCTCTACCAACAGAGCTCTCAGCCACAACATCTCGGCCACTGCTAAGGCCATGGCCCTATACTCTACCTCTGCAGTCAACCTTGCAACTACCGGCTGCTTTTACTCTTCCAAGAGACCAAGTTGCCCCAACGAACATGCAATATCCTGATGTGGATCTCCTATCATCAGCACAACTAGCCTAGTTAGCATCACAATAGCCTTTAATGCTCATATGACTGTTCTTCCGGAAGATCAACCCCTTCCCTGGTGCATTCTTCAGATACTCAGAATCTAGTACACTTCGTCCATATGACCCTCCCTAGGGTCATGCATATAGCGACTCACCAAGCTAACTGCAAATGATATGTCAGGATGAGTGTGGCTCAGATAGATCAGACGGCCTACCAACCTCTGGTACCTCTCTTGATCTACTGGTTAACCTACTTTTGCACCCAACCTGGTCTTCTGATCGATAGGAGCAACTACAGGCTTGCATCCCAGCATGCCTGTCTCCTTCAGCAAATCCAACACATACTTCCTCTGGGATTGGAGAATCCCTTCTACTCCACGAGCAACCTCAATCCCAAGGAAGTATTTGAGTTTTCCAAGGTCTTTCACCTCAAATTCTTTACCCAATCGCACCTTTAACTAAGCAATCTCTTTCTCATTGTCGCCTGTAACAATCATGTTATCGACATTCATGGCAAGCATCATTGTATGACCCCCATGTTGTCGATAGAACACCATGTGATTGGCATTGATCTGCTAATATTCCATGCCTACCATTGCTTTTTTGAACCTATCAAACTAGGCTTGAGGAGACTGCTTCAACTCATAGAGTGACTTTCTGAGCCTACACACCTTGCCTGTGGTTTGGTTTGTACCAAAGCCTGGTGGTATCTCCATGTACACCTCCTCCAACAAGTCTCAATGAAGAAACGCATTCTTCACATCAAGTTGGTATAACTTCCACCCAGCATTCATGGCCAAGGAAACTAATGTCCTCACTGTGCTCATCTTTGCCACTGGTGCAAAGGTCTCATCATAGTCGATACCATATGTCTGGCTGTACCCTTTGGCCACCAATCCTGCCTTATACTGGTCGACTTTCCTTTCTGGGCTCTACTTCACTATGAAGACCTATTTGCATCTAACAGCCTTCTTGCCAGGTGGTAGTGACACAAGCTCCCATGTTTTGTTCTTATCAAGGGCCCTAGGTTCTTCTAGCATGAGAGTTTTCCACTTTGGATTTTCCTTAGCAACCTGCCAACACTTGGGTAAAGTAACTGGGCAATGAATGCAATGAATGCTCCATGTGAGAAACCATAGCACTGGTGATATGCTAGAGTATGAATGCTCCATGTGCGAAACCAACGATGCAATGAATGCTCCATGTGCTGATGATATGCTAGAGTATGAGACAAACTGGTCAATGTTATGTGAGAAACCATAGCAATTAGGAGGATGTCCTGCATTGAACCGAGGGATTCGTCTCAATGACATAGGAGTGGGAGGAGAATCAAGAGGAATCATATCACTTGAGTACTTTGAATCTGAGCTAGGTGTTGCATGAGTCAGGTTAGGCCGGGACAAGGGCCTCACTGGCACGAGTGTCATTGCAGGCACTGTTTTCTCATTCTGTTTCCTTCTTCTTGCATACACCCTCGGCTCCCCCTGAGTCTGAGTCCCACCACCCTCGGGTTCAACTTCTTCATTTTTTGACTCCTCAGTCGATCGTCCCGGCACCTCAGCCAATTGTCTCGACTCCTTAGTTGATCGTCCCGGCACCTCAGCTAATCATCCTAGCTCCTCAGTCAATCATCCTCGCACCTCTACCAATTGTCCTGGCTCCTCAACCGATCATCCCAGCACCTCAGCTGATTGTCTTGGCTCCTCAGCCGATTTTTCCCTCAAAAAAGGGCAAGACATCATCCCCACATGTACCAGCCTCTCACCATCACTACTCTCCCCCTCTCGCCTAATACTGCTAGTATCGGGCGAATCACTAAAGGGCGAGGTCACTCTCATGGGGTAGTATGACTCACTCTCTCGAAATGCATCTCACAATATCCTTGATATTCCGGAGTCACTGAATCGATACATCTCACAGTACCCTTATCAACAACGAGCTAGGCTATACCATCGACTATCTGAATGCTCTATGGGACTGCTAGGTGAATATAGGAAGAAAACTCCCTAGCAGCACTAGTCATATAGCGAGATGCACCAAAGTCTACTATCCAATCTGGTGATCTAGTAGTGGGTATAGAGGCCACAGTAAGTGTATCACAAGCACTATTCCCCTCCTTGCTCCATTCTACCTCCTTCTGAGTATCTGTGAGGCCATTTTCATGATTATAAGATCCTCCTCTGAAAATCCCACATCAGCCTCTTCCTATTTCCCTACTACCATCAAATTTACCAGGCAACCTCCTCTTCCACCTCCACGACCACGACCCCGACCTCCAAACTGTCCCCTTCCACCTGAATCTCTCACATTAGGTGGCTTAGGACAAGCCTACTTCAGGTGACCTACCTTACAACTATTATAACACTCTCTAGTCTCCCCTTTGAACCCTCTGTTACCTGAGTTGGAGACCGCTAGTGCTGACTTCATCCCTGGAAGTCCACCTGTACCAGCGTGGAGCCTAATCTGCTCTCCTCCTTTATCATGGCTGAGACTGCCTCCTCTGCCATTGATCTGACTCAGATCTGATCCTCCCACACCAATCTAAGTCCTGATCCTCCTTCTTCCTTCCTTAGACCCGATCTTGCACCCTCAAGATCTAGATCTTACTCATCTCCCCCTCGCTTCCTTTTTCTTGACCTGATCTTGATTTATCTACTCATCAAAGATCGAGATCCAAACCTGATCAACGCTCCTATGGGTATTGTGGGGTATAGCCCCCCCCCCCCCCCCCCCCACACACACACTGGCCAACCTCAATCAAACAAGCAAGCCTAGGTGGTGGCTGGCTTAGAGAAGAGAAGGAAGCAGCTATAGAGAAGAAAAGGAAAACCGGCCGGAGAGAGAGAGGCGGCTGCTACAGTGGCAGCTAGGGTTTAGGCTATGATACCATAAATATTTTCATCCAAAAAGTTGCTTTTATTGATTAATGATTTGGGCTTATATAGAGCCTTACAAAGCACTCTTACAAATAACCCCCTAGACTATTCCATAATGGCCTATTTACCGACAGCCCCCCCCCAAAACTATTCTAATACAATAAATGATAAATATACAAATATCTCAGCAGTCTTTAATCTTAACACAACATATTTCCTCTCTCGGTTCTACCTTCTCGAGTGGAGAGGAGAATGAGAGAGAGGGAGAAACTAGAGCCGATTGGAGCCGGTAGTGCGGTATCGTCAGAGCTTGGAGCGTAGAGTTTATATCTCCATAGAAACACGACAGTAAGTAGATTTGATTGTCATCGGAGTGCGGTGACGATCAAAGAAACAAATTCGATTGTGGAGTGAGAAGCATTAGGGTGATCAACATCTTGATTGGAGTGCGACGGTGAGTAGATTTGGTCATTGTGGGAGCGCAAAGGCGGTCAAAAAAGAGGATCCGGTTGTGGAACGAGATATCTATTAAAGTATTATGGTGATCAACATCTCTATTGGAGCACGATGGTAAGTAAATCCAGTCACCGTCGGAGTACGATAAAGGCCGAAGAAGCAGATTTGGTCGTGGAGCGAGATGAAGATTATAATACTAGATTATATTTTATGAGAATAAAAGAGTAAATTTAGAAATTACGGTCATTTGACCTATTGTAAATACGTTTTTTATCAATAAAATTGTTAAATGGTATTTAAAACCACTAACCTTAAAAAAAATGTAGATATGGAATATAGATTCTTACTCTAGTATACAGTAGAATAGAGAGAGGATTAACCGAAGGGACTTCCAATCTTTACTCAAAAAGATTAAAATAATAATAGCGACTTATTTTTTCGAATATAATTTTTATTTTAGTGTGTAAATATTTTTTCGATTATTAATATAATTATTAGTAGCCATTGAGGCCATTAATCTACAAGAAGTACAGCCTGCAAAAAATCTGAATTGAAGGCCTAATTGCAATTATTTAAATTTATTGTGATCCTCTGAAATTGCAGGATTCTGTTATTCCAAATACAATCTTTTTTTTTTTTAGATTCGTATATGAAAAGGTTAAATATATAATTTATATTGAGATTCGTGCATTCTAAAAAATAAAAGGTTGGATTTGAAATATATAACAGCTCCTTGCAATTCCCAAGGATCACACCAGATTTCTTTCCATTTGTGGTTAGTTAGTCGCGTACCTTTGATTTCTCTCCCTGAGCATCCTAAGGAACTCTTCATTGTCAGCATGAGTTAAAGGTGGCTCGTCTCTGCTCTTCATACTCTCTCTCTCTCTCTCTCGCCTCCTTTTAGTACACTTAGCAGTAGTTCTTAATTAGTTCTCTCTGTTTTTCCTCTTTAAGAAGCTGCCGCGCGCGCGCTTTTCCTTTTTTGGAAGCTAGACAGCAAAGTATTTTAGCAGTTCCTAAGTTTCACTTTCTTTGAAAATTTTGGCAGTGGCAAGTTCTCTCTCTCTCTCTCTAAGCTGAGCTAATCTAGCTTGGCAAAGTTCATATTTTGTTGCCTAGTGCCAGATTGATATATATATAACGTACACGTACTGGTGAAAGACTTGTATGGACCCATAATTTACACATTTTGTTTTATTCAAACTAACTAGTATTTTTCAAATATATATATATATATATATATATATATATATATAGAGGTTGGCTAAGATCAAAGTGGTAGTTCCTGAGCTTTGGTGCTACCAATTCGTTTTTCAATTTTCAAAGTTCAAAATGTCGATCCGAACCATTCAAGTTGTTTTTCATATTAAATTGTGCTTGGAGATCAAATTTTACATTTTTCTGAATTTTTTTATTATTTATTAAGCCACTTTGAAAATCGCTGATTCAAGGGTGGGTTAACAAAACAGTAAAATTAGAAGCCACCGTTGGATCAGCGATTTTCAAAGTGGCTTAATAAATAATAAAAAACTTCAAAAAAACTGTAAAATTTGATCTCCAAGCACAATTTAATATGGATAACAACTTGAACGGTTCGGATCAATGTTTTGAACTTTGAAAATTAAAAAACAAATTGGTAGCACCAAAACTCAGGAACTACCACTTTAATCTTAGCCAACCTCTATATATATATATCAAACTTACTATATATATATATCCACGCAGCCTAATGTTGCACAGAGCCAAGGAGCTCTACGCAAGATTTGGTTGCACATAGAATTATTGGATGGGTGGAGGATTTTCTCCTTCTTAGAAAAGGTAAATTATAAGGATGACTAGACGCAAGGTATTAAACATTGACGCATCATAGATAATTTTTTTGCAATTCTAATTTTTACAAAATTAGAATTGCAAAAAAAAATGTCGTTAAGCAATCAAAACTTCAGTTGAAGTTTTTGATTCTCAACACTTATGTATTTATATTTTATTTCAACTAAAAACGACCCATTAATTATACATCGAGAAATTAAAATTTGGCAATAAAGAACATCTTAAAATTAAGAACTAATATTTGGAGAGTTTTTTTCGATTTTATTTATGTCATTCTATTAGGGCTGGCAAAAAAATTCGAGGTTCGTGATTCGATTCGGGTTTGATTCGGGTTTGATTCGAGTTTAGTTCGATTCGAAATAGGTTCGAATTGAAACGAACCAAACCAGGTTCGGTTCGGAATTAATTCAAACCAAATCCAAACCTAGCCTGGTTCGATCGAAATGGGTTCGATCATTTTTATGGTTCGAATCTCATAATAACATCGGCTGTCCATTTACCTGATGAAATTAAAATTCAAGATAGAGAGTTATAATTTAACTTAGCTGACACTCTCTCGCTCTCAAATTTTAATAATCTAGTTTTCTCTCCACCTCTTCCTAACTCACTCTTCCTCTAGCTCTAAAATCTAGCTGATACTCTTAGCGACTGGCTGTCTCTCCGGCTGTCACTCCTTTCTCCGGCCTAGATAACTGTCTCTCCTCTCTCTTCGGTTGTTTCTCATAGTTCATATCAGGAAAGCCATCTCTGATGTATTTTTTCATGAACAATTTTTCAACTTAAAAACACTCTTTTCATAATTCATAATTCATACCAATAAGAGGAAGTCATGTGAATTGTCATATTGAGAAAAAAATTAATATATAAATTACCGGTATAACTAAGACTGCTAAAAAATAATTTAGTTCGTGGTTCGGTTCGGGTTCGATTCGAAAAATGTGTAGTTCGAAATGGGTTTGGTTCGAAATGGATTCGGTTCGAAACGAATCAAACCAGGTTCGGTTCGAAATTAATTCAAACCAAACCCAAACCTAAGGTAAGTTCGGTTCGGTTCGGTTCGTTGCCACCCCTACATTCTATAGAAAGCTTTAGAATTAAATATTTTTCAAAAAAAAAAAGAAAGAAAAACTCCAGGTAGCCAAATTCTGCACAAAGCCTCTTACTCTACGCAAATGCTGCGTAGATGGTTAGAATGAGGTTTTCTAGAAATCAATGGTAAAGTTAAAATTCTAAAATTATTGGGTGGTTACTAAAAAAATTTGGCATGCGCGACCAATATTTAAAATTTTGATATAGGTGCATATAATTAAGTCTGACTTATTTAACTAAATATTACGTATCTTCTCCCGTATCTCCTCCAATATTTAATAATATACGATTAAATGGATCGGTTCAGTATATTTCTTAAACCGGTTTAAGAGTTTGGTTTGATTCGGTTTTTTAAAACTGGTTAGACCGAACCAAACAAAATATGTAATTAATCTATCTTACCAAAATTCAAAAATTAACATAAAGATATTTATTTTGATTATTAATCTTCATATTTTGGTTCAACCCAACAAACATAAATTTTGTTCGGTTTGTTCAGTTCAATTTTAATTCTGTTGAAAAGTTTATTTCTGTCAATTCGGTTGTATTTTTTAAAACCAGATATATGTTTGGTTTTGCTTATTTTATTTTGGTTTTTATCGAACTGAACCAATGAACACCCGTATTTGCCTCTATCTATGAATGGTAAGATTATAAAAAAAAAAAAAAAGTTCAGATAAAACTCCCAACTAGAGACAGAGGAAAGAAGATAGGTCAATTGACACCTTATTTTTTTTTAATGTATTTATATATAATTTTCTATGTAATTTTAGAGTGAAATTAATTTTTATTCTCAGTAAAAAAATTTTAATATAATTAATCTCCATATATAGTTTACTCTCACAGTTCGAAACTATTGTTCTGCCTTGCTCCCAACATTACTCAAAATAAATACAAGTGGTTGAGGAGAGAATCAAACCCACAACATTAAATACAATAGGTATATGTTAAGGGTAGGCCAATGGTTGACAAAGTATTGTAAATTGTTATTCAAATAAATGGTGAACCAAATAGGGGTGTAAACAGATTGGATAATATCCGACTATATCTAGATTCGTATCTGAAAATTAGATACAGATATTCGATATTCAAATATCCATGCAGATACAGATATGAATATGATTTTTAATTTTAATTAGTCGTATTTAAGTAGTTAATATATACCATATAGTTTTTAATATATATTATGAATATATTTATGTATATATCTATAGATATCCAATATCCAATTAGTATCAGTCTAATATCCGATCTGCATCTGTATCCAAAAATAAAAGCAAGTATAGATATAATTTTATCACTATCTAATCCGTAGGTATCCGTTCCGTTTGCACCCCTAGAACCAAAAGAATACCACAGCTCACCCCAGATAAAAACACATGATCTCTGCGGGCGGGCCACATTCATATATGTAAGATTTAATTTTATACAACTATGTCAAAGTTTAAGGCCCTGTTCAGCCATCTAAAGAGAGACTAAAATGGGAACGGGAATGAAAATTTTTGAATGACTAAAATACTGTACACGTGGACTGATTTTTACGAAATCTAAATAAATTGTTTTTTCCACGCACACAGTAAACTGCCATACAAACCCTAAACTTGTTATCAAACTAACATCACATCATTGTTGTACGTCTTAAATTACATGCATTGTGCATATCTCACGGGTGTCGGCAGAACTGGACGAGTTAAGAAATATATATATATATATATATATATATATATATATATATATAGAGTAAGGCTTGGGTGCTATGGATAGCATAGAGGCCTCTATGCTACGGCTCAATATTCGAGTTTTCAAAATTCAAACGGTCGATCCGAACCGTTCATCTTATTCTCCATATTAATATCTGCTCAGAGACCAAATTTTACATTTTTCTGAATTTTTTTAATATTTATTAAGTATTTTACAAAATTGTTGATCCAACGGTGGCTGCACAAAACAGTAAAACCGTTGGATTAGCGATTTTCAAAGTGGGTTAATAAATAGTAAAAAAATTCAGAAAATTATAAAATTTGGTCTCCAAGTAGGTATTAATATGGAGAATAAGATGAACGGTTTGGATTGACCATTTGGATTTTGAAAACTCGAATATTGAGCCGTAGCATAGAGGCCTCTATGCTATCCATAGCACCCAAGCCTTACTCTATATATATATATATATATATATATATATATTAAAGCACAATCCATGTTCAAATTAATAATTAAGCAAAGACAAAAATAACTTGCTTGTATATAATCTCTCTAAGACTCCTACTATATTTTAAAATAATTATCGAAATTTTTATTCATAATAAATAAATTAAATAAAAAATAAATATGAGAAAAGGTATGCAAATTTTTTTTTTTAAAATAAGAAGACATGTATATGGCATGACGTCCCTCTCGGACGCCATACCATACTACAACCTTTGTTAATATATATATATATATATATCTATATAAGAGTACGGCTAACGCGCTTCCTCTAGCATATGGGCCGAAATGCTTCCGGTGAAAATTTGAAATTTCAAAATTCAAAAAGTCGATCTGAACCGTTCATCTTCTTCTCCATATTAATATCTGCTTGGAGATCAAATTTTACATTTTTCTGAAATTTTTTACTATTTATTAAGCCACTTTGAAAATTGCTGATCCAACGGTGGCTTACCAAACAGTAAAAATCAGAAGCTACCGTTGGATCAGCGATTTTCAAAATGGCTTAATAAATAGTAAACAATTTCAGAAAAATGTAAAATTTAGTCTCCAAGCAGATATTAATATGGAGAAGAAGATGAACGGTTCAGATCGACTTTTTGGATTTTGAAATTTCAAATTTCCACCGGAAGCATTTCGGCCCATATGCTAGAGGAAGCGCGTTAGCCGTACTCTATATATATATATATATATCTAATTAAATGGGAACCCAGATCAACGTAAAACGAATGGGACGCCATAGCTTAACGGAGCCCAGCCAAGGAAAAAAAAAACCAAAGAGTAAAAAAATTAGATGCCATTGCTCAAAATCAGAGAAGGAAACAAAAAGTTTGAAGGTTCATTTTGATGAGGTAAAGAATAGTGTTAATTTGAATTAGTTAATATTTCAAATTATTATTTTACGTTTGAATGTATTTAGATTAATAAAAAGAAACTATTATTTGTTTGTCTTTTGTAAATTAACATGTTATTTTATTAATCTAACTAAAAGTTAAAATAATTTATTATTTTAAATTTGAATTAGTTCACTGTTCTCACTGACTGAAGACTTTATCCAAACACATTCCGAGAGAAGAAAAACCTAAACAGTGAGTAAAAAGAAAAGAAAAGGCCTGGATGAGGATGGGAGAAATGTGGGTCCCACGAGTTAATTTAATAATTTCTCTTTACATTTTAACCTCTCAATTTTTTTTTTTTTAATTCAGTCGCTCCCATGAAATTCAAATACTTTTCCTAAGAACTAATTACATACTAATAAATTTCAATAAACTAAAAGTATTGTCTTTCAAATATTTTAGGTTTTCTTTTGTAATAGATTCAAATGTAGGAGTTTTTATTTATTTCTAAATTGATTGTTGTTTTCGAAATTGCTGATACCAAAATTCTGGAAAAATGTTAGGTATAGTAGAAAATCAATCAATATAAACAAAGTATGTTCCTTTAATAAATCTTACAATTGTTAATATACTAGAATAGTTATTAGTTAGTAATTAATTTATTGAAATTTATTACTTACTAATTAATTCTTAGGAGAAGTATTAAAATTTTGTGGGACTGATTTAAAAATAAATAAAATTGAAAGATATAACTATATAAGTGCAAAGAAAACTTATTAAATTGGTGGGACCCAAATTTCTCCCATTCTCCTACCTTCTTTTTCCTTCTCACTGCCTATTTTTTCTCTATGGGTCCCATGTTTTCCTCTATTTTATGTGGTTGAGGCTTTATATTGTTCCATTTAGTTTTTTTTTTTTTTTTTTTTTTTTCTGGTTTTCTGGCGGAGACTGCCAAGGACGCCATGCCATGCGTATGAGCTCAACATGCAATGTGTTCTGAAAATCGTGTACTTTTTTTGACGGAAAAAAAATATATAATCAGATATCTATGATTAATTTATTATTTTTGTTATAACCTGAAAATTGAAAATAATTAACTAACTATAAATCATAATTATCAATTAGTAATTAATAATTTTAATAATCTACAACCAATTAAAACTTTTAACTAAAATGAATTAACGTCAATAATTCAACAAAATTACTTCATTAACATGAATATAAGTGAAAAAAAATCGTTGAAACACTATATAATAAAACATACCCCAAGTAATTAATACTATAACTAATAAAATAATTTGTCTAAAGTGAATCTAGTGATAAATATTTAAATAACGGTATGCATGCACCTATGCAGAATAGGTGCATGGCATGACCGCTCAGACATGTTCCTTGGCCTCTCTCGTTCAATTTGAATAGTCCATGCAAATTTTATGTTTTCTACTAAGGCTTGATCGAGTGTCTTGAATCGGTTGAAACTCTTGTGTTAAATTAAGGTTTGCTCATGGAATCTTGAATATATGGTTTGAAACTTTGAATCTTTCTAGATTACCTCTTATATATCTCAACTTGTATACATGATTGTCTTTTTTTAAATTAGTTTTGGTTTGGTCATAATACTGTTCATGAATCAGATAATGAATAACCTAATGCAATGAACCTAAACAAAAACCATATAAAAAAAAAATAACATACGCATGCATGAAATCACGAAAAAACCAGCTTTAGGAAATTCGTTAACATTCTTTCATGAAAAACTTAGACCTCAACCAACGTACTTCATGAAGGCTTTCATCCGAACGTGGCCTAGGAGGTAAAGAACACTGCAGGAAAACCAGTGTTGTAAATAACGGTATGTGGTCATCAGATGGATGGGTACCGCCAAGCAATTAATTGAATTATACAGATAATTTAACGTTTTTATTAAATTTATGTATATATATTATAATTTATTTAACTCATTAAAGTTATCAAATAAACTAAATTTAACTTGATTTCATTATTATAACATGACAATACACTTTTTTTAACGCATAAACACTTTACATATGTCAGTAACACATTTATTTAATGAAAAAATAAATTCAAGAGTTAAACTTTTTTCATATACACACATTATATGAAAGAAATGAAACATTCCAACATAAAATCACTAAATTTAGTTTATAATAACAACTTAGTTTCATAAATGAATATGATGTACTAATTAAAAAATTGCATCAGTAATTAGTAAGAAAAATATATGATAAATAAAAAGAAGAAAAATTAATCAATTTTAAAGTAAGAAGACAAAAACATATATAAAAAATATTGAATGTATGTCCAAGTACAACCAAAATTGCATTATATGATTTATAAAACTTATTTCACACACTATCACATAAAAAGAAGGTCAATGTGATTTTTTTTTTACTGAAATAAATTAGAATAAACGGGAATAAACGGCCAATTAAACAGTAAAACGGCCGATTAATTGGAAAAATCCGCAAAAAGTCCCCCATGAAGTGTATTCGTAACGGTTTGGATGCCTTTTCCGATTAAACGGCCGATTAATCGCCGTTAAGGCCCTTTTTTACAACACTGGTGAAAACATAATAAATAGTTAATGGACATATCTTGTATAATTTTTTAGTTAATCGTGGTTAGTGAGAGAAAAACAGATCATTATGAATCTATGTATTATTATACCTTAGTTGCAAAAGTAGTGAAGTAGCCATTAGCTCGAGCATTAATTGCATGATATAGAATCCACATCTCTTAACTTCACCCTTCAATTGCTGAGGGCATTGCATTGCATATTTCAGACAAAAGGATTAGTATTATAAAAATCTTTTTTAAGCATGATTAATTTACTTTTTTTTTAAATTCCATTTTGCTTCCATGGGGTTTGACATCAATGACCTTTGGTAGGAAAGAATGTTATCATTCCTTAAATGAAAAAATGTTAGAAAACTTAGTTAGAGGTGCGTGCAGTTTTATGGACACTTTGGTTGGAAAGATATAAAATAATATCTAGGAAGTCTACTGTAAAATTACCAAAATTAATACTAGGGCCAAAGATCATAGCTCTGGCACAAATCAAAAGGTGATGACTAACTGGTACAGGTACAGATACACAAGACGATTTGCTGGTAGAGGAAATTTCACATCTGACGATGATGGGAATATGGTTCTCAGGCTTAATTAACTAAAAAAAATGTGTCACTATTTGTGAGAATAAAAGTGATTTTTGCTAATGGTATCTTCGTCGATTCTTCTGTCGGTAATACCATAATGGCATGGAATGGAAGCTCAACTAATTGTCGGTTCTACTTTTCAATTTTTCCAACAACATTACTCCTTTCATACAAATGCAAATGCATGCTCAGTTTCATTCAAATTAAATGCCTTTGAGATTTATGAATAATATTGGGCTGCATTAAAAAATTCCGCTCTTAATTATTTAGTTATGCGTGCCATTTGTCAATTTTCACAAAATTAGATAAGTTTTATGAATTGATAAAAGATTAATAATGAAAATTTTGATAGTCAGTTTTGTCAATTTTCACAAAATGAATTTTTATTGTCAACTAATTGTGCCAATTTTCACAAAATGAATTAATAACGTAAATTTAATTGTCAATTTTTTGAAATTTTATGAAATTGTTCATACATGTCATATCATAAATGCGTAGAACAAACACAAAGTACATGCATGAGAATATTAAACAAAATAACACGGCATGTCATACAAACGTACAAAATAACACTAGAAATTAATTTAAACGAACATGACAATAAATGTTTTCCGCGCCAACATTTGTATTGATATTAATAAAAAGATATTTACATATAATCTAAACAATCCAATCAGCCCAAATGAGCCGAAGTATATAAGTAACAAAACATAACAATAAATGTTAATGAAGCATGTTCATAAAATCATCATAAAATTTATTTCTTTTCTATATCATATATAAATTTGCACATCGTTCACTCGATCATACAATCTTTGTATTTCATTCACGTCAATTTATGAGTTAGTTTATACAAATTTGACAATTTATTAGTTCATACACCACTATATTAAATTAGTTTAAAAAAAAATGCAGTACATGGCTAGGGCTGTCAACGAGCTAGTTCGGACCAAGCTGGACCTTGGCTCAGCTTGTTAACTCTGGACCGAGCTTGGATTGAGCGAGCTGGACCTAGGTCACCCGAGCTAACTCGCGAGCTGATGAGCTGGCACACTGGGCTTTATTGAGCTGCTGTTATACAAATTCAAAAATATAAAATAAGAAAGCTCATTAATCATTTAAATAATCCATGCCATAAAATATGATAGAATTCATACATAACATAGCAATTAATTTATTATAAACACATTTAAACATATAAATCCACACAAAATAACATTTTTTTTTTTTGAAGAAGTGGGGAAAATCCACCAGTTTCCATTGAAACTAATATAGTTTGTGCCTTTTCAATCTCTAGAATAGAGAAAGATTAGGCATACAAGATAACATAAATTCACACAATTAAATTCATACAACATGCCAACAGTCAAGCCAATTAATTTAGAAAGAATTAAATTCATACATACCAACAACCTTATACATGCCGACAACCACAACTAAATTCACACAAATAATTAATTTAGAAGTTAGAACAAACATACAACATAGACAACACACATGCCAACAATCAAGCCAATTAATTTAGAAGTTAGAACTAAATTTGTACACGCCAACAACCACAACTAAATTCATATAATTAAATTCACATAACTAATTAATTTAGAAGATAGAATAAATATGCAATGTCATACTCCAAATCAGAAATTTTGGATTAAGGTGTAATCACTCTCGCCTCGTGTTTATTAATCAATAAACATGCAAGGGTAAATAAACAGTACAATAATAAACAAGTGGAAGCGTAATATAAATAGTCAAGTATCAGTCACAATACAATAAATAAATATACATATAATACAATACAGTCCATGTCACATCCAAAATAAACATAAACTAGAGAAAGGGATATATGATCTATTGAGTCCATATGTATAAAACAAGAAATACGGAACTCATAAATCTAATCAAAAACCTATCTAAGATAATCAATCGACGTGGCCATCATGGACATCTCCGGCAACTCCTGCTGCAAAATGTCAGTCTCTGTATCTAACAACTCACGAAACAACTTGTGAGTGAGTGATTAATCGCCCAGTATGTAACCCATAATTATCCTATCATGGATCATCTACGGTCAAAGCACTTTTAATTGTAACTTACGTACAATTCATAAAAATGGTACTTATGCACGTGTGTTATCCTAGTTCAATATCTAATAAAAATAAAATACTTTTAAATAGTGATGCGGTTAATATATTATGCCAACATTCAAAATATTCTCGAAATAAAATACGAGAGTAATTTATATTCATAGTCAAAGCGAAGTCCAGTATGAAAGTACTGTGAGTACAAATGTAATAATAATACAGATATTAAATCACCCTGTGCCATGTCAATGGGATTGACAGATCCAATACGATATAATCCAAGTGTTGTGATGAGAGACACAATGATACACGTTGCCTAACGACATTGAGGATTGCCCACAATATAGTAGGACACTAGCAAATGGTTATATCTAAATTCAGTGTGTCATTTTGCCTAAACAATTCTTCAAGCAAACATATAAAATACGAGAAATCAAACAATGCACGTCGTAAGAAATAGTCAATATCATCCCTCGTGAGCAAGAGAGAACTCCATCCATCTAGCCGGATTCACGAGAAAGTAGTGCCAAACTCGTACTGGTGCACTAATGTGCCACAGACTTGAACTGTCTCACCCGACACCATGGCCTCGAACCGTGTAGCGTATATCAGAGCTGCCACAGTCCAATTGTGCAGCCCTAAAACAATGCCATTTGGGACTCAAATCACCAATGGTGTAACCCACTCTAGGCATGTAGCTCCTAATGTATGTGGGAAAACTCCTGAATCGTTCGTACATTTGGACTCAAATTGGTGCATGTGAAAATGTAAAATGAAACAAAAAATATATATATAATTCCAACTAATACATATAATATATTGCTAGAAGATCTCCTGAGAGATCATCGTTTGCTCTAGTGTAAGTGTCAGTCGGATCAGCCCACAGATCAAAATCAAAATAGATCTGATGACCTGGAATTTACGTAATTATAACTAATTTAATTTTACGCTAAATTATATTAATCCTCGCCCCAATTAATGTGTTTAATTTACGTTTTTTATTATTTTGACTTATAATAATTTGTCAATTCAGTCAGTTCGTCTCACCCGATTTAGTTAGGTTGACTTGATCCAGATTCGTCATAATTAACTTGACTTAAGTAACCTAATTTAATTTGAAGATAAATTACATTAACAATATTTTAATTTGAAGGTAAATTGTTTATTATGAATTTTAACATCGAAAATAATCGTACAATAATTATTGGTAAGTTACAGTAATTTAATATTTTCTACCTAATTAACTTTATTCTAACTACTTTGATTTAATTTAATTTAACTTAACTACAATATTAATCTATCCATTCGAATTCGGTTTTGAAATCTAATCTATAAAATAAATTCCTAATCCTATTATTACGATAAAATATGTTAATTTAATAGTTATTAACTAAATTCTTATTTATTACGTATAATTTAATTAAATACGGTGGTATTTTTTATTTATTTAAATCATTAGTTTGATTATAAAATTTAGAAACGTAACTTTTAAACTAAGTTTACGTGTTTTAATTATTCAAATTCAAGTTACAAAATTCGTTATTTAATTATTATATAATTAAGTCTATGATAATAGCGATACGATAGAACATGTTATTAATTCATTTATAAATTTGCATTCAGTTTCTAATACGTATAAAGTAAACTACGTGATTTAATTACTTATCCTAATCATATTCTCAAAATCGTAACTTAGATAATTTTACGCATGCTATTTGTAAGTAATTCTAGATCTGCATTCTTCGATACGGTAAATTAATTAACATGTACCTTTAATTTAATTTGATTTCAGGTTATAATAATTAATTGAAATAGTCACAGTAAATCTGACTGTTACGACTCGGGTTTGAAACTAATTATTATAATAATTATACGATAAAAGTATGCTACTTAAAGTAAGGTTTAGAACTAAAAATAAGGTTTCGAATCGAACTAATTAACCATGTTCAAGTTAGAATTCAAACTAATTTCGAACCGAACTGATTTGATTCGTTTCAGAATAAACTAATTTCGAACCGAATTAATTATAAATTTTTACCAAATCGAATTCAATCAAATCACGAACAACGAACTTTTTGTGCAACCCTACATACACATTGTATACGAGAACAATTGACCCCACCCAGTAATTAAAAACATTAATAATTTATAACTAAAACTAACAAAGTCAAAATAAAACGGCTAGATAATTTCTCTTAGTACTGATTTCACTAAAATAAGTGTGATCTTTATTCCAATTCTATGAGTATAATTATAATGGCATCGAACCTCAACTAAGTTTCCGTCCTACTTTTAAATTCAGTGTGATCTTTATTCCAATTCTATGAGTATAATTATAATGGCATCGAACCTCAACTAAGTTTCCGTCCTACTTTTAAATTCAGTGTGATCTTTATTCCAATTCTATGAGTATAATTATAATGGCATCGAACCTCAACTAAGTTTCCGTCCTACTTTTAAATTCAGTGTGATCTTTATTCCAATTCTATGAGTATAATTATAATGGCATCAAACCTCAACTAATTGTCTGTCCTACTTTTAAATTTTTCCATCAACATTGTTCCCGTTCGTACAAATGCAAATTCAAATGCTCAATATTATTGCAAAACTTCCCTTATTTAGTTATTGGTCCCTTCCATACAACAGCGCATTACGTTCCTACATAACTTTGACTACAACAAGATATTAAATGCCTTCAAAATTTACGACGTTAAATCTTCAAATGGTTACTGAATTTTCAACAACTGAATATTACGTTTCCACAAAAAATGAGAAGCGAGTTTCCTATAGTTAAATATCCATAAAGAACTTCACACTCGCTACCTCTCACATCTGAAGACAATATCTATTAATATTGTCTTCAGCCACTAGATCAAATACTTATTCTATTTTATATAATATTATATTAATTAGTTTTCATTTAAGTACTTGACTAAATATGCCAACCAACACACTCGCTCTTTTTTTTTTCAAATCTTGGAAGTGAGTGCAACTCAATCACACATAACTAAATCAAGAGCATATAACAAATGTAATTTTTTTAATGCCCTATATTATTCATAAATCTCCAAGGCATTTAATTTGAATGAAAATAAGGGACCTTCTGCATTAAATACTGACCATTTGCGTAAGTATAAAAGGGAACAATGTTGTTGGAAAAATTTAAAAGTAGGACAGACAATTAGTTGAGGTTTAATACTACATGGAAATTTGAAATGTAGGACCCACTGTTAGTTGAGGTTCAAATGGAACCGTTCAATACTCCATTAGATTAATTATATTGCTATCAAAATTTAGTTACGGTAGAAAATATTTATTGCAACTAAATAATACCAATTGCAACAACTAAAAGTAGATGCCCATCACCGTCTTAAGATTATTGCAACCGCATAGGTTGGTAGTTAGGTGCCGAGTTTTTTAAAAATACCTAAATTTATTAATATTTTATTATAAATAATCAGATGTTTGGAAAAATTATATTTATGTCCAAACTGTAAGGAAATTTTACGGTTTGAATTAAAAATCTCAAAATACCTTCAAAAATCATGTCGATAAATTTTTATGAAGTCAAGAATGCATGTTGGTAAATTTTCATGATTTTTGAAGGTGTTTTGATATGTTAATCAAAGGTGCAAATTTGGGCTCATAAGCACTCCGTCGGTAGTTCGGGCAATTTGTAAGAGCCGATATCTCACGATCTGTCTTGAGGTTTTGTATGAAACTTCACATTCTTGTTTTATGAAGTCTAGAGTGTATGTCAGTAAATTTTCATAATTTTTGAAGGTGTTTTGATATGTTAATTAGAGGTGCAAATTTGGGCTCATAAGCACTTTTTCAGCAGTTCGGGCAATTTTTGAGAGCCGATATCTCACGATCTGTTTTGAGATTTTGTATGAAACTTCACAGTCTTATTCTATGAAGTCAACAATGTATGTCGGTAAATTTTTATGATTTTTGAAGGTGTTTTGTTATGTTAATCAGAGGTGCAAAGTTGGGCTAAGAAAAAAGCAAAAAACAAATTTCAATCAGTAAGGAAATTTTACAGTTTGAAAAAAAAAATTCCAAACTGTAAGGAAATCTTACGGTTTAATTCAAACCGTGAAATTCCTTACGGTTTGGGTATAAATATAATTTTGTCAAACATCTGATTATTTATAATAAAATATTAATAAATTTGAGTATTTTTAACAAATTCGGAGCTTCTGTCCAGATCAAATACTTTGGATGGTGTGGTCATATTTTAACTTTCATTGAGGGTAAAGATGCAAAAAGGCCTTCCTACGGTCCTACCGCGGATACTACCTCTGCATTAACGTACCATTTGAGTTAATTTATGAACCGTACGATCAGAATTCAGGGCAATCCGGCCCAAGCCTATAACGCACGGGGCCCTTTAATATTAGTACAAATCTCAATCGGACGGTCCACATCTTAACTTAAAATTTGAGTTAATGCAGAGGATATGAATTCGTCCTACCGCTAACTCCTTTCGTCTTCGTCGTGACTTTCTTCGCCCCATTCTCCATTCTGATCGCTACTCTCCTCCTTCGGCACCTCCTTAAACTCTATTCCTCTTCCGTCACCTCCCTTCTCCCTCCGCTCCACCTCCTTCCCACCGTCCACACCCTCTCCTTCTCATACTTCTCATCCGCTCATCTCCCAGAAATCTGCTACTCTCCTCCTTCGGCATATTCATCGACGCTATCTCTGGGCTCCATTAACATCAAGGTACTTTCACCTAAAAACTGCATATTCAATTTGTGCAGAACTGGTACCAGCCACAATTTCACAAGAAAGATCTGGGAAACTCGAGCCAAAGCTCAATGGCCCTAAATTTCAACAAGTTCTAGTTAAGATCTTATTTTTAAGTTTGTTTCGTTTTACTTCGTTTCGTTCAGCTCAGCTCATAGACCTTGTCTGGCTGTAGGTAAGTAATTTGTTTATTTTATCATTTTTGGTAGTTGTGTTGGATTATTAATAGAAAAATTCTTAGATTAGTAAAACAATATTATTAAATACAAAATTAGTTTCACCTGTAATTCATGTGCTGAATAATTTGATAAAAAAAATTAGTATTCAATAGTCTGTTTTAGATTTTTATTTTATTTTGTAATATGGAAAATCTGGGTGGTTGAAAATTGATGTAGCATCAGAAGGTCTTTGTGGCAGTATAACAAGCCTTTGATAGTTTGATGGTTTCAATTCATGTCATGCCTTTTTCAATTTATTAAAGTATTTTATTAACAATTGGTTTGGTATTAATTGCGTGCCTTATTTTATTTTATTCTTTTGCATGATTAAAAAAATCAAGGAATGAGTGAACAAATATAATTTACTCTACTTACAAAACTACAAAGCATGTGGCTGCAATAAATATTTTTTACACTTCAGGTGTTTGTATCAATTCCCCACTGAAAAGCTGCTGGTTCAAATATAGAGTTAGATGAGCACCTTTTCACAGCACAGTATATGCACACAACTGGTACAGTTTGGTACCAGTTCGAACTGGGGTATAAACACAATAAAGTAGTAATGCATATATTTCTTTATAGCTTGTTCCTTTAGTGGTTCACAGTGAGCTTTCAATCTTCCTCATATCAGACGCGTTATTGTGGGGCCTAGCTTGTCAGAATGACACAAAGAACAAAACAACTATAGATGGTTGTCGGGTCATAGCCTGAGTTCATTCTCCTATCATCTGAGGACCATGTTGAAGAGGCAATTGATGCAATAAAAGAGAGGTTTTTCAAGGACTTGAGACTGCCATTAGGCAACTTTTTTGGAAGTCCCAATATGCCCTTTGGTCTTTTCTATTAAGTACTTCTCTAAGCCCCTATGGTGATCAGATGGTACCCATTTTAGTCATCCCAGTACTCCAGTAAATAAGATCACAAATCACCTGAGTTGAATAACACAAGGTTTTTTTTTTTTTTTTTTTTAAGTGCCACATGGCAGCTCTGCAGAATTCCATTGCTGTTAAACGTAGTTATGAAATAAAGGGTCATTAGCTGACAAGTCCACTGGCCATTTGTGTTGCTGATGTGGCGAACATTCCACGATTTGCTACAGCAGATAGCTGTCTAATGGGTTATTGGATCAACTCCTGCCTAGACCCATTAGTGTTGTCTTAAAATGAGATTTGCTGAGTTTTGTATTACAAATCTTGATGGTTTCATAATTGGATTATGTTTCACAGTCCATCCTTGTACGTATGTACAATTTGGGTGTCATAAATTAAATAAAAAGAAGCTATGTACTACTTCCAAAATTGCAGCAATACTGGTGGAAATTGGTGCAAGCTGGTGCAAATTCTGATGTTGCATTTCCTGTTTTATACTGATCATATTTTTTTTTCATTCCAAATGTGTAACCCAAGCCTACCAGTTTGACCACATGAAACATTTAGTTAGAACAAGACCCAGATCAGCTGCAACTCAAAAACTATTTTTATAATCCTTACATATCTCATTTGTATCCCATACTGGTAAAATGTGACTGTATAGTATACTGATCACTATCACCAAAACTGAGTTACACAAACACACTAAATTGACCAAGCTCTGAACACTTGCAATTTTTGATAAATTTTTCACTCATGATTCATGACCTGACAAGCATATTGATGTAAAGAAATAACATTTTCATGTAAACAATTGGCTGTAGCAATGCCCCAATATCAGACTGTTCAAAAGGGTAGTATAGTCAGTTAGTGTTAGAATAGTGAATTTGGACATTTAGAAATCATGTAAAATGAAAAAACTATGCATATGAACATTCTTTAGACACAACTGCAAGAAAGCGACACATTTTGAGGTGATTAGGGGATACAAAGAGGTCTGCTTATGCTTGTGCTTGAGAAGAGATTGGAGGACAAATGAGGCAGCACCACACAAGGTAAGACTGCCACCCTGCTGATTTCAAAGTCTCCTCGCTCCATCCGGCAGTTGGTAACTTCATCGTAGAGTTCCCATCAAACATTCTCCACAACATGGCGGTTCACATTGGTGTCTTCATGATAGGACGGGGGATAGAGGTGCAACTATGCGAATGGTCACTGAATCTCAGCATGGTGCAAGATCCAGCCTCGCACAAGGTAAGACTCAAAATCCATGCACTGCCCATGCAGTACTGGAATATACAAGAGGTAAGTCACCTACTGTCAGGTTACGGCTTTGTTGAAAGAATAGCCCCAGTCATCCCTAATGGAAACTTTGAGACGCTTAGAGTCCTTGTCAGCTGCTATAGCCTAGACCACATCCCCCCGTCCATTTGGTTGACAAAAAATCCGCGCTCTATTGAAGTGTTCATTGAGATTGAGGGATGGATACACAACTCGTTGCCACCACTGAACACAAACCACAATGATGAAGATGGCAGAGAGGAATCCAACTACGGCCCAATGCATGACAACAACTGTCACGGTGCAACCCTTATGCGAGGACGTTCAAGGAACCAAGAGTACAGACCTCAGTCAAGGACCTCATCAGGCAGTAGCACTGGCACCAACCACCACAGGCAGGGTAGCAGTGCACAATGGACAATTTTGAAAAAATCACTAGAGAGAATGGTTCCAGCATTGACTGGAGGAAATTAACTAGCACGTGTCGCAGCTCTTGTCAAAAAGAATGTTCAGAAGGAACCTCAAATGGTAACTTCAATTTGTTTCACGCAGGAATGGTCAATTGTGCAGATACATGCTACAAAAGACAAAAATGGAGCATGCAAACCTGTGAATCATTAATTGCCTCAACCCTGCATGGGGACTCTCATCACATAATTTCACGTGGTCTTCTTTTGAGAAACAGAGTACAGTTGTCTCTCCTGTCTCTCCTCTAATTATTGTTGCAGATCACATGGGGAAAAGAGGCCACTGAAGGACAAGGCAAACTGCTTGCTATTAACCAAGGAAGCCCTGGTAATAGATCCAATATTTTGTGCACCTGGTAATATCTCCAGCAGCTTAATTCCTTCTTCTCTATTTCACAAATTTCATTTGGCTCCATCATAATTCACGGTTTTCGTTGTTTGGGTTTTATCATGAAATTATTACCTGAAAATCATGACATTGTTTCATATTTTTCAAGGAGTCAGATTTGTTGATTGCTTCATGTTATGAATTTCTAGTAATTAATTGAATAGACTCCCAGAAATTTCTTTCAGTTTAATTTGGGTTCAACAGTTGGTTACTATTTACTATTTAGTACTGTTGTAATATTTAGGAACATTGTAAATACCGTGTAAAAACTTTCTATTAATAAATACTTTATTTTTTTGCGTGTTACAAGCCCGTAGGCTGTTAATAAATACAACTGTACTCAAAGGATACTCAAACCATTGACCTTCCAAAAAAATTTATTAGGAATGACAACCATGGCATTAAAATTTATTTGGCCTTTAATATCTTATACATGACAACCATGATATCTGATTTTCCACTGTTGTCTCCTTTTCTTAATCAAAATTAAGTACAAGTAGATATTCTAAAATTGATTTGCAAATTTTTCAACTTCAAATGGTTAGTGTTTCTTTGCTGATGACCTGAACGAATGGTACAGTTTTGATTTCCTTATTCTAATTGTAGATGGAGGGACTTTTAAAGTTTCACTACCAAGACATGACTTGAATTACATACAGGGATGCCATATGAAAATCAAATTTGACATGCTAAATCAATAGAAATTTGACACAATATCAAAATCAAAGCCACTACTTTTTTCTTTGCAAAATTTGACACTTCTCTAACAAGATTCGGAATTACAGTAAAGGGAGATGTCAACTTGCCTGACGAGAAGAGGAGATCCAGCGAGACAGAGAAGGTCTCGTGTTAGAGACACTGAGAAAGGTTCTGTTAGGTGTAGCAAAAAGGGAGAAGGGTAAAGAGACTGAGATTTTCCAAAAAAAACACTACACTTTGAGACTCAGAGGATGCGAATTCTAGAATTTTGGACGGGGTCTTCGGGGGCAGAGCCTAATTAAATCTGAACTGTAATTTCAATCAGATGGTGGAAACCCTAAACTCAAAAGTTGCCTGGCATGGGTTTAGCAAATAAATAACCGTAATAGAGGCAGGAGGCATTTCAAATAACAGTCACGACTGAGAATCCAAAACAACAGTTAGCGTCTTATTAGGCATTCAGCGCATTCCAATATTTTTTTCTTGTACTTGGACAGAAAATTTTCAATGAAAAGTAGGGATCAAGGAACATACCATAATTACTATCCATTTAGGTTCACTAATAACAAGAAATCCTACAATATAGTTCAAAATAAATACAACTAAGCAACTGAGTGTAAAATTGTCACTTTTTCACCACAATACACAAACTCATATACATAATTATTATATTAGGAGCAACAGGCTGAAACAGCTCTTAGTTCTCAAAACCTACATATTCTATGTCAGCAAGATGTATAACTTATTAGCCATACATATAGAGTCACAAACCATTATAGCATGTTCTCACTTAGCTATTGCAATCAATTGGCACTCCATGTCGGATCTTTACCCCAAAAGTTCATGCAATATCTTAAAACTACCATGAAACATATCATCATTATTATCATCATCATCGCCTTCTTGGGATGAAGCATAATACTTGCACAGCACCGAGCCAGCGACTTTCCATGCAAACCCGCATTTCTCAACTTTGTCAACAGTTTGAGCCTTTTCGTAAACAATTTGATAAATTGCCAGTGCCTCATTTTCAATTTGATCTTTGAATCTTGTTCTTTCTTTGAACTCCCTAGTTCCATAGAGAATCTACACATGAAGTGATTGAATTTTTAAAATTATAGTGTGTTAGACCCATGATATTTTTTTTCAGCCATAACTATTGAATAGGTCCAGCTTAAGATTAGGCTTAGAAATATGGTTAAGAGTGCAAGAAATTAATCTTATCTTGGTGTCATAATTATTCCCCTAGTAAAAGGACAATTAAACTTGCCTTCTTATAATAGTCAATGATTTCTTGGCACCGGTTATTTTTCATGTCCTTCTCCTGAATTTCCAAAGCCTCTCTCATTTCCTTCAAGTACATATCATAAAGGCCTCCCCACTTATCCATGCAATTTTTTGGGACTTGGATACTCAAACACGGAAGCATCCCAATATCTGAAACATAAACATCATTCAAAATTGTTGTGTGACATATATAGAGAACTCTTTAAAACTTATAAATGCACCTGTATAAAAATTGGAAACTAACATATCTCCATATGTATATCTGAATTTCCTCAAGTAAAGGTGGGCTACATTATTTTACAAAGCACCAATCCCTTCGTGATGTGACTCAAAATCTCAATCCAAGCTCAATGGTTTCTACACATTGAAGTCTTGCAAAAAATGAAGTCATATATTTTTTAGATATTTGCAAAAAATGAAGTCATATTTAAAAGATATGAAAATTGAGCAAACTGGACTAGCAATTTGAATCACAAAAACGAATGAGGCTATGGTATTATGCATAGTACGGATCGACCCATGCCATGGAAACATATCTCTCTTTCAAAGTTCAATTGTTCAAACAGTCAACCTGAAATATTAAACATGATTTCCATTTGCAAATGTACTTGGAGACCAAATTTTAATTTTTTTTTATATTTTTTCAATATTTTTTAAATAGGTAGAAAATCACTGTTTTAAGATGGCCCTAATTTTTTACATATCTAAAAATATAGTAAAGAAATTCTAAAAAATGTAAAATTTGGCCCCAAAGTACATTTTTATAAGAAGATCATGTTTCATGGTTTGGATATATTGTTTGAACTTTAAATATAGAGATATGGATCCATAGACGGCTTGATCCATAATATGCATATTATCATTGCATCACTCCACAAATTATAAAATTTGGAGTCAGTACCTCGAACTTATTTTCCCTCATTCATACAGAGGAAAATAGTAATGCATATAAGACTATTTTCCAGAATGTTATCTTTAAGATAGAAAAGACGACCAATGAAACAATTAAACTTCTATTCTCTCAATGTGTGGTCTCGCGACAAATATACACACGGATGACAACAACATACCAGATACGAATACCGGACTATCAACAAGCTGAGAACCTACTGATTAACTCAAATTTCACAAAGCACGAAAGATCACTGTTCCTCATCACAAACTTCATCAAATGGAGGGAGAGATGCGTGAGAACTTTCAGAAATGTTGAAAGTGGGCTGGAGGAGCTTATGATTCAAATCAAAGATCAATGGAAATACAGCTCGGGTTTAGGGTTTAGGGTTTAGGGTTTGATTAATTGGAATAAAATGAAAATGGAGGATTGACCAAAAGACTTTCTATTGGACTAAATTAAAGAAAAAGTTTTTACTCCTTTTCATATATGTCTCAGATGCCATTAACAGAGAAGAAGAGATGCATCATTTATAATGTTCAAACATTAGCAATTGATCTCTTGATTAATTGTCTTAAAGAGAGATTAATAGAGATTAATGAGATACAAATTAAAGTGGCTCTGTGTAACGCCTTTTTTGGGCTTTTATAACTATTCAGAGAAAACAAACGGAATTCATATTAATTACATATAAGATTTACATTTGAACCCTCAAGGTTGGAAATATTACAATTGGAGATTTTAAGCAAATTTATTGAAGAGTGAATTTTGAGTTTTTAGAACTAAAATTCCAACAAGGAGAGCCTATCTCAGGCATCCATTTTTGTATTTTACTTTCTTTCTTTTTTCTCTTTTATTTTAGCAATGATATGTAACATGACTTGTGTAACACTTCATTCTTCAATCAAATAGAGGCTAGACCTCTGTTTTATTAAAAAAAATTTGGAAACCAGAGCAAATGCTTACTGGTCAATTGAAGTTTTTCGGCTTTGAACGACTGCACCTTATCATATATCAAACCGAGTATAGATGTAGAGTTATACTCAAAATCTTTCTTATCAACCTTCTTTTCCATGAAATGGGGGTATTTGGCCACTTTCAAATCTTTCCCAACCTCAACCTGTGCATTCAAAAATCAAACCCAAATCTATATCTATTGCCATTAGCAGCCACAACATTTTTCACATGCAAGCTATAGCACTCTTGGTATATATTAATTACAGGCTGATCCTAGCAGTTTAGGTGCCAAGTTGTACTGGTTAAGTCAAATCGCGTCAAGTTCCTTTTGGATTATTTGTGTTCAGGTCAAGTAGGTCCTGACCATTTGGATCGTTATGCTACGATTCTATTTCTGAATTTTATTGAATTCTTTACTATGCTAGGTGGATCCTGTTGAAACCAGAGTCAATGTTATTTACCAAGAACCGACAATGCCATATGAATTTGTATATTAACATAATAATCCTCAGGCAGCGTTAACGTTACTCACTCATACTGCCCAGTTCATTACATAAAATTACCCACATAAAGAGACAAACCTTCTTTCCAGTTTTTGGAGCATCAAGGGCGTCATAGTATATATTAATCAATTTCTCCATTTTTGACCAAACTTCTTCTTTCTCTACACCAGGTGTTAATAAGCGGTCCATGTACACCAACCAACATTCAGCAGCCAAGCCAACAGTGTAACTATAAGATGATAAATCAAGAATGAACATTCAGTATACATGCTTTCATGGGATGGGACAAGTATTGATGCACCGTACCATTTGACTAAATTTAATGCTATGTTCTTTCTTTTTTGATCATTTTTATGCTAAGTGGGACCATTGTACAACTGAATGCGAGTTTTATTAATTTTTTAGCCAAGTATAATTGAATGTAATTGGTTTTATTAGGTAAGGTACAATACAACTGAATGATCACTGCGGGTTAGTTGTTTCACATCTGCGAAAAAAGAAAGAATGGAAACTCCAACTCCAACCAGAGCATCACATGACTCTTTTTAGAACAAAGTTGCTCAGATTGAACAAAGAAATGAAATCACCTTTAATTCAAATTAGTAATGAAGAGAGGACTGTGTATGAAGCTTACCTTGGCTTAAATCTATTGTTCAGGAAACTGCGAAACAGCAATTTTTCAAGTTCATGGCTATTCATGTTAGCAAAACTTATGTTTGCTGCACCTTTCTTTGATGAATCTTCTTCCAATGCCAGCCATGGTGGAGAAGGTTTGAAATTCTTTAACAACTGAAGAAAATGATCCATCAGAAAACTACAACAGTTATGTATTTCTGTAGCATCTCTATTTCCTTGGATTTCCCAGCTAGGCTTCCAATCGTTTACTATTTGTTTTCTTACTTCATTTGTAGCCTGACAACGCACATTGAGTTCCCATCATTAAAGAAGCCAAACTTACCTCTGGATGTCGAGATACCCAGTAGATATCCCCATCAAAATCACTATTAGCCATTTCATCAGCCAGTGATCTGGGTCCCACAGCTGGAAAGAAAATGGCATATTTTGAGTCTTCAACAACTTTCTCCAGACCTTTTACAAAGGTAGCTTGAAGTAGGTGTATGTCGCCAGGATGCAACCCCGGGTGCTTGTACACTAATACATCGCCAGATACCTGCCCCTTGTCCCTGCATATTTCAGATGTTGCTTAATCTTTAATAGTGTTCTATATTTACTATTGAGAATTGTACTAAGGGTTTGTGGTTTGTGGTTAAGAGAAAACAAGCCAACTTCTTCTTTCTGAATGTCGGATATTCTCAGCTTAAGTTATCAACATACATTCCAAATAATGCACACAAATTAGGGTACACAAGTGTGGGTATTTTTTTCAAATCAGGAACAGAAGGTACATACAGTATTACGCAAACTTGGTTGGCGCGGAGTTCCCCGGTGGGGTCTGTGGTCCCCATGAGATAGTAAGAGTCACTGATTGGAATTTTTCCTGCCTGGAGACCTTTTCTTTCTTCCCCCATCATGAACCCTAGTCGGTACTGTAAAAAAGGCTCATCAAGAGGCATCCCCGACATGATCATCCTCGCCATCAGACGGTCATTATCTATGCCTTCATTGTTCAATGCAACTGCTATTTGTTTAACAAATAGTTATGAAGCAGATTCACCAAGTAAAACAGTGAGTGTGTGTGTCTATTTTTCCTATATGTACTGATTTTTCTCTGCTAGAATATTCAGTTCATGGGGTGTTCATGTTAATTTCTGTTTTATCAAAAAGACAGTTCAAGCTGGATTTTACAGATCAAGTTCTGATCAATACTATAGTTAAATTTAGATCAATTGTGTGATTTGTTACATTTGGGTGAAGGGGGCTTAATTGCATAATTGATAAACGGAAATGGACTTGCCTTTTAAAGCAGTACCTCTGTCATAACGGCAACACTTGGCTTCTGCAAGTGCAGTTGATAGGAGACCCAAGAAGAACTCTGCTGGAACCCCTCCAAAGTGAAGAAGTGAAATCAAGTATCTTGACAGGTGTACTTTCTTTGGACAGGTGCTGAAATAGTATAATTGCAAATGGTTTTCTTTAGCAAAAGATGGTACGTAAATGAATGACAAGTAGTTTTGCAAAAGAAAATTGTAAAATTAAGACAAAATATAATTGCTTACTCCATTGTTCTTATTCAGTACCTAGTGTTGACGACTTCCAAAGAGTTAAAAGGTTGAACAATACCCAACATTGAAGGATCTGGCTCCACTTTGATCATGGAAGGACGAATTCGAATGGTTTTCTTTGGCAGCTATATGACACATAAGATAAATGAACATGTAAACAAAAGATATCGTCAAGGATATCCTCCACTTTAATAGGGAGAATTTCATATGTATCCCTCAAAATTTTCAATATTACATATTTATCCCTTCAAAATAAATAATTACATATTTATCCTTAAAAATTGTACAAACTCACATATTTGCCCAATCTAACTCTATAACATATCAAATATCTTCAAAAATAATTAAATAATATTTTTATAAACTTTAAAATTTATTTTATAATATTCATCAATAATATGTTGACCATTATGCCATTCAATCTCTTTTAGTCTGCCTGAATTATCTTATTTGTAAGGCGCCAAACCACCCATCCTCTCTCCGAACACACAAAATAACAGATTTCTCCCCACCTTCCCTAGTCGCCTCCTCTCTCACAAATTCCTGCAGTCCCTCGCTGCTTTAATTTTTCATTTTTGTTTGGAGAGAGAGGTGGGAGATTTGGCATCTTAGAAAGAAGAGAACTTAGACAGACTAAAGAGACAAAAACGAAGAGCATAAAATCAACATATTATTAATTAATATTGTAAAATATATTTTTTAAAAATTTTAGAAAATAGTATTTAATTATTGTTGGAGATATTTGATATGTTATTGAGTTAGATTGGACAAATGTGTGAGTTTGTGTGATTTTCAAGGATAAATATGTAATTATTGATTTTGGAGGGATAATATGTAATATTGAAACTTTTGAGGGATATACATAAAATTACCCCTTAATATAACAACATTACCTTTATAATGGCAATGCAATATCCAAAATTAAGTACAAGATATTGTATGGTCCACACTAATTAAGTGGTTCTGTGACGTGTATATTATACCATTAACGTGTCAACAAAAACATGTGCAATTCTTCTTCCCTAGGTCTCATGTGGTTTATTGTCAAAAGCCAATGATGGAAGTAAATTGTCTCATTTAAGCACTAACCATTATTATCACAAAAATCACTCTAAAAAATGCATACTTAACATATTAGAAGGATATAACACTACACAAATACAAAGGGCTAATCCCAGAAAGAAAAACAAAATTGTATAATACTGATGTTGGATCATTAATCCAATATTGGACTAATAAATAAAATAATTATGTATTATATACTGTCATTTTTATGCTCAATTAAAAGTGATAATATGAATTATATAATTTATTGAGCATTAATGTGTCATATAGGATGTAGAACTTTAATGAGTAGAACTTAAGATGTAATATTCAATTTTATGATGGCTTGAATTGAATAATTACCACATTAGACAGCCAAGGGTGTCTTGGGTTGTATATTATGATTTGGTCACCATAATACAAAGTTATTTTGAATTCATCTCTCATTATCCTATTAAATGAGAGTGTGAGAGGCTTTGGAGAAGGCAAAACAAAGAAGACTCTCTAAAGAGCCTTGTTATTATGAAAGAATTGAATTGGTGGTGCTCTCACACACAAGACGGTCAAGGATTAAGATGTGCTTCTACACTTGAGTTTTATATTCAACACAGATGATCTTGTCATGATCGACGATGGTTTTCGTTGGTTCTAACAACTGACTGATAAATCCATAATATCTAGGTTGTTGCAAACATAAAAAAGGTCCAACCACTAACATTCCAGCAGGCAAAATCCTGAAATATCATTAAATACAATAGTGAAAAACTGAACTTACCTGCCTGTTGACAAGAAGTGTTCCCTTCGCACACAATCCATTGTAGAAAAGCCGAACTTGCATCAGAAGAGGCTAGTTTAGGACGTGAACAAGAGAAATTTCAGCTCTAGAGAAATTCCAAACACCACTTAACTTCTATAAATAAAGTAATTAATGAATTATTTTATACCGGTCCATCATTACTATAAATCTTTCATCTTTTTGCACACAATCTTTTGTCTTTTCTCCCAGCCTAAAGAAATTAAAAAAAAAATTGAAATGAGATGGTAAAGGATACATGAAGTATTTTTATGGTTTAAGTATGACAAACATAAAAGTTGAGGTACATGTCAGCATTGTACTGTTTACCATTATAATTTCTAAGGTTAATTTCTCTGCACCGAAGCTCCTAAATAGCTTCAAAAAAATTTATATGATACCAATGCAAAAAGATAAATATAATGTACCTGAATGTTTCCATTAGACACATAAATGGGGCATTGCAGAGCAAGGTCTTCAGAAATAAAACCAGTTCCATCTGTATGGATGCCTTTCAATTCAGTGCTTCCATCCTACAGATAGAAAATTAGACATTTAAGTATTTAACCATACAAACGTCAAATACAATTACAATATTGCCAATTTATGGAAAAAAGCAGTTCATGCACCTTCCTAGGATTTGGGATAAGGCCATATGTTTAGTACTTCCACAATGGTCATCAGTTGAGCTACTTCCATAACATATGCAACAACAAAAAAAAAATAGAAAAAAAAATCACAGGCTTTACCTTACAGTGGATGTCTGGAATAGTTTCTACCTTCAACTCAGGATCAGATAAATCAATGTCAAGCTTGAGTGTCTTGGACACAATTAAAGAAAGCCTGCATATTTATGATTTGTAATCATACATACAAATACAATTCCTTTGATAAGAAGTCCTTTCATAATTCCTTCTTACAGAATTATATATGAGTGCCCAAACAAAAAAAAAAAACAACAATTAACTACTACCTAGAGATGTATTTTGCTAAGCTGGGGACAGTATGTATATGCATAAAACTAAGGCGTATTTGGTTGATGGTCTTGCCATAGTGAAAATAATTATTCCGGTCCCTGTCCCAGCCCGAAGAAGTACACACAAAGTAGCATTTGACAGAGGACTTGGTACTGCTTTTCTTCTTCTCCTCCTTTCCACCATCTTTGTACACTACACAGACAAATGGTGCATAGAGAAAAGAAAAGACTAAATATTACTACAGATCCAGTACCAGTGACCCGAAAGTATTCCAGTTGATACCAGTGGATGCAAGAGTTGGAGGGCCCTCCCTTTCTTCTTTTTCTAAGGTTATCCTGGATCAGTTATCAAGTTTCCATTTGGTACCAATCAGGTACCAGTGACTATAGAACACCAGTCCATTCATACTTAATATTTATCCAAAAACAGTGCAGACTAAAATCCAGAAATCACAATAGAGACAAAATATAAACTTTAAAACCCAGCCAATGTAATAATAAAACCATCTCCAGTCAGTACATGGACCAGTAATCAGTGTAATAAGTGCATATGATAACATACTAAAAAACCGATACTGTCGCAGGCCGAGTTCGATTCCCTGTTCTGCAACTCTTTGGTACACATCGCAATAATAATTATCAAAGTCAAAGTGAGCTTTCTTCTCCTGGTTAACATCTTCAAATTTTACTTGAAGAATATTTTCATCACCGAGAACACGTTGTAGGTGAGTCTTTGTTGACTCAAGAAAAGGACCCTGTGTAACAGAAAATCAACAATTATGTGAAAGTTGAAACAGTAACGATGGGCACAGAAATTAAAAAGAAACATATATCAGCATCTAATTTTAGAA
The DNA here is from genome assembly GCA_033356055.1 of Carex pumila. NCBI lineage: Eukaryota > Viridiplantae > Streptophyta > Magnoliopsida > Poales > Cyperaceae > Carex > Carex pumila. Next base: position 70,699 of record JARJHM010000847.1, read on the forward strand.
TTCCTTCTTACGTTATCCTTAACAATAATATAAGTATCTTTCTAAAGTAGTTTAAGGAACCTTGAATGTAACTTCTCCTTGAAGATCAACATGGCAGTGGTAGACATGTGTTTTGCCAATGTCCCAGTCCAAAATCTGTACATAAAGACAATAAATTATTTCTTTGATGTAATTTCAATAAAACTCAACTCCACACCAAAAAGCAAGTAATGCAAAAAGAAAAGGTAGATCGGTCTTCATGGAACATGTAGTGTAAAATTTATTTCTGGTCTATAGGTGCCATACAGATTGCATTCAAACTTCAAAGTCCATGTGAGCAGAAAGGGCAAAGACCATAACCTGTCTTCTGTCAGATGACTTAATATTTTTTATCCCAAATTCGTTCCATATATGAAACTCGAATTCTTCCATCGTCATGCGAGTAAGGTCTCCTAATAATTCCATTGAAACCGTCTCCTCCAATTTAGCCCTAAATTCATCATCATTGAGAAATAAATATCAACAAAAAATTCAGACTAATCAAACAGCATAGAAAACCAAAAGGATCTCCTCTTATGGAATATCTTCAATAATATAGTAATTGAAACAGGCCAGGCCAGCAACTAGAACTCATATCTCAACCAATTGTTGAATTTTTAAGGCATAGAACCTTGCCTGAATCAATCTGTGACTCATATCACTGCCAGTATTGGACCTCATAGCTGCTGGTACTGGACTGTCAGGATGGACGCTGGACCCTTGTATAGGCATCAGTACAGAACCATAAACACAACTAAAAAGATTGAAAAGATTTAGCCAATTTAAACTCATAAACCATAGTAAAACAGATACCGCAATTCCAATACCTCACTTACAGAAGTAATAAAAAAAAGGAAAATAAATCAACCTCCCGAGGTAACTCAAGATCAGAAATGCCCTCCTGAATTCGAAATCCCCAAGAGCCTTCATCTGAGGGCTTAGTACTCTCTTATCAGACGGGATGGGCTCTTGTTCCACCATTTCCAAATCAACTGATCTAGTGTCTTTATAATCTGTTCAGAGATAAGATCAGAAGAAAGTAATGTTAAACAGATAGCCCATTTCTTTCAGTACAGGTAGGTTCCACAAGTCTGTGCCTTTTCCATTGTACTAGATATAATACATGGCTGATTGTGTCATATCTCCTTAACAGACTGCAATGCAGTTTTGAACGGGTAATTAAAATAATGGGAAAAACAGACCTAAATGAAGGTGAAATTTTATTTTGTTAATATATTCTGAGACATGCAAAATATAATTTCTAATTGGCAAATGAAGGATAGAAAAAAGACTCTATCATAGAAAATTAAACAAATTATAAAATTAAAACAATTTCAAAGAATAATATAATTAGCCATAGTGGTACAAACATCTGCAATGGCCAAGATCCCAGTACTACATCATCCTAGAGAACAAAGCTTTACTGTCTGACAAGGAAAAAAGAAAACTTTACTGAGCTACAACACTCCCTTTTATTTAATGAAAAAAGTCACCTCCATCAGGTGGTGATAATCCCACTGAATTGTGCGCCATTGCAATCTGGGAGTTCTTTGCCATGTGCATTATAAATGCTGAAAAGTTGCGCACTCTACTACTGGAAGCAATGTCACCTAAAATATTCAAGGACCCAAATTCGCCTAATCGATGAAGCTCTTGCCGAGCGAGGGAGTCAGGTGGGAGCACCGATTTCTCCGTACAGATTCTAACGATCAATTGTTCAACCGGATCAGGAAGTGACATGTGCGTCGATGTTGGCGAGAAGGGAGAAATCGCAGAGGAAGGTGGTGGTGGCTGCTCCATGGTGGAAATTAAGGTTTTTTTAGTAGAGAGATATAGGAGGGGCTTAACTACTAGAATGGGCAGAGACCACAACTGGAACTCAAAATAAAAACTACAGATGTTGTGACTGAATGAAGAAAGAGACAAGGCTAATGACCAAAACTCCGATAAAGGTTGTGATGATGGACTGAAGTGAAATGTTACTGATAAAGTTTTCCCTTTTCAATTTACAATTACGTCAAAAATTTAGACTTCTAGGATTAATATTTCAAGATAAATAATTGTAGAGCCATCCCTTTAATAAAGCCACTGATTAAAGATAAAAGCTACCAATAGTGGATTATATCTTTAAGAAGAAAGCTACCAGTACATGAACCATCCCTGGAAGAAAGCCACAAATTAAAGATAAAAGCTAGCAGTAGTGGATTGTATCTTTGAGAGTAAAGCCACCAATTTGCTTGTCTGCCAGAAACTAAGGGATTCTCAATTATTTTACACATAGATAAAGAGATATATATTGTATATGGGACCCATGCCGCAGGCATCCAGTCAAAAAGAGTATCTAGATTACTAAAACAGAGGATTCTCAAAAATTGAAATTTTTAACCATGAGCTACAGAAGACGAAATAAAATTTGTTTGTATTTCTTAAGAAACTATTTTTCTTTCCAAAATCTCATGTATTGGATTCAACTGTAAGTAATTATATTCCTCGTGAGTCCAATAGTGATATAAAATGAAAGATATGGACAACCAAAACAGCATAATACAGTGTCCATTGGTTTAATTTTTAACTGAAGCAATCAATTAGCGTGAATCCAACTAGAGAGAATGAGATCAAATAAACAAAAAAAAAAATCGAGAAAGAGTTGAAATATAAAGCAAAATTTTGTTAGGATCCCAATTGCTGAAGAGTTAATGCAAGCAACATGTAGACGGAGAATTATATCATTGTCGACAACGCTATATATTAATTTCTGGATTAGAATGGATTGGAAGATTTAGTCTTGTTCTTCAAGATTTGCACATAATTAAAATATTACAAATTAAATAAATTAGGAAAATAAATGTGGAACTATTTTAATTAGCACTAAGCTGCCAAATTTAAAGTGGATCAGTATTGTAGTTGTCATACAGATCAAATAAACATAGATATGGTAAAGGTATGTCTTCCAGCTCCCGGTACTTGAGTTCGTCAAGCACGTCTTCACCTGGTAAACAGCTTCTTTAAATTGTTTCAGCCATGCAATCGCCCCTGAATTTGGGTGCTTCAATTTTAGCACCTCGGCAACACCCATGACAGCTGTGATCTTAGGAAGAGCTGATTTCACCCTATGTAGCTCGGATTCAGCATCGGCTGGCAGCATATGATCGAGAATGTAGGAATAAGCTGTGTCGATGGATATTGTCTTTTATTAACTTTGTTGTTACTATCTCTTTGCTTTTTCTTTTTATACTTATTTTACTTTCGCTTGTTTTTTTTTAAGAAAAATTTATCAAGCGGTCTCCTGTATAGGACCAGAAATGAAGATACCAAGATTAATTTGATCCGCTAATAGTGAAACTCGTCTATTATGAGACAGATTGTTTAAACGACAGTTTGGGAAATGAGAAACAGAGATGGCGCTTTGCCATAAATGAACTTTTCTTTTTGGGAAGCACATCTATCTATGTAGGAAATTAAAAGTTGTGAGTAGGGGATGCAAACAAATCGGATAATATCCGATCCTATCCAGATCTATATCCGAAAATTAGAAATGGATATCCAATATCTGAATATCCGTACAGATACAGATATGGTATTGAATTTTAATTATCCGTATTTGAATAGTAGATGTATACCATATATTTAATATATATTATGAAAATATTTATGTATATATCTATGGATATCTGATATTTGATACGTATTCATACGTATATGTCAAATATCTGATCTGTATCCATATCCGAAAAGAGAAAAGATTCTTATCCACACTATTTTGTCCACCATCTGTCCACAACGCTAATCTAACAAACTGCTAACTGTATCCATCCTTTTTGTTTTTTAAAATAATTACTAATATCTCTTTCCGCTCTCTCTCTCTCTCTCTCTCTCTCTCTCTTAACAGAAGCAAAACTTCTTTCTCTCTTTCTAATCTCTTTCTCTCTTCACAGAAACAAAAGTTATAGCAGTGAGAAGAACCAATTGAAGTTTAGGCCTACTCCAGGCTTGATCTCAGACTTTGAGTGGTAAGAAGAATATTAAACTGATTGCTAACCCTAGTCTAGGCTTCCTCCTGTCGCTATGGCTGCTCTCCTCTGAGTTCCGTTGTCCTTTGGAGTTCAATTCGCTTGGAGGCTTTCCAATGGTGAATTCATTGATACGCCTATTGGGAAATCTATGATTGTCAGTGAGCTAGATGCTTCCCTCTTCTTTGGCGGTTCTCCTCTCCACAATCATTTTCCTCCGATGATCTCTTCTTTGATGGTCTCCTCTTTGACGGGTTCTTGATCGTGCAGATCTGAACAGCCTCCTCTCCTCCAGTTCATTTTTCAACAGCAACACCACTACTCATCGCTCGCCTCTCGCCGGCGCCACTACTCGTCGGCGCTTTCTTCTCACCAACGGACTTCTCTGACATCTCTCTTAGATTCTAATAGAGATAGACGATCTAAGAGAGGCAATCTGGAGCATAATCAGGTTATTTTACTAATTCACTTTGTAGTTTTACAATATGCATCTTGTGATTTTACAGTATTCAAAACAACTTGTTTATTTACTAATTTATTTAAGTTTTTTTCCTTCTATTGATTTGAATTGATAATCATAATTTCATTGCTTCTATTGAAGTTTCATTTGAATTGATGTAGTCTCAAGCATGTATGCATTATATGAACATTCATTGAATTTTAATTGTATCATTTATTGTTCAATAACGGATCTCCCATTATCTGATGGTCTGATTTGAAATGCATAGTTTGTTTTCTTTATGTCGTTGTTTTGAATTGTCTGATGTACGAAATTACATTATTCTATATTTTGTTTTACAGTATTTGATTTCACCTTTGAAAGAAGAACACGATAGTATTTTGTCATCTCTGAAGTAGTCAATTAATATATACCACTTTAGATCTGATGAAATATGTAGAGTATTTTTACAGGACATATGAAATATTTTATAATATCTATTATTATTGATGTTTACAGATTTACAATATATAGTTCACAATTTTATATGATATAGTTCACTGTTTTAGATGATACATAGAGTGTTTTATATGATATATATAGTTCACAGTTTTATAGTACCTACATGTAAAAAATCTAATTTGTTACATTGTTTATTTTATTTGTATGCAGGATAATATCTCGAAAGAACGTGTGGTTTTTGTTATGAGTTTTCTTACTCATTCTAACAATGTTCACAGAAAGTTATTAATGAGATTAATATTATTATTAAACATTAACCGTTAATCATTAATAAGAACAATAATTTTTATTTATCATGTATTATTTTGATAATTTTCTTTAGATGTTCTTTATCATGTATTAGTAAATAATAAAAGCCAACAATAATTCTAGAACTTGATAATATATTATTTGTTTACATTATTAGTAAATAATTTTAAGAGAGATAATCAATTATAAATAACTCTGAAATAAAATTATTAATAAAAGTTTCATGCTATGCCGTACTAAACAAAAGAACACTGCATCCAAATGTCACTTTCTTTCCTAAAAACTACTAAAATTGTGATACATCTGAGGAGAAAATTTGGTCATGTTAAAGCTAAATTGCATAAAATGATAGTTATGTGAGGCTTAATTGAAATAAATGACAGCTAAATCAGAGGCAAACAGACCAAGACACTCTGGTATAGTACCAAAATATATTTAACTTACCCTAGTAGTAAATACAAAGAAATGAGTCAAATGACAATGGAAGTAATAACCTTTGCATCATGAAAAACAGCACAAAATGCATACATTCTATTATAAAATATCGACTCTATGGTGATCCTGTCAAATTGTTTAAGGTCAGTTTCGGAAAAAATATTAACAGAAGAATGAAATTAAACCAGAATAATTACTTGTTTGATTGACAATTTAAATAATACCAGGCTAGCGAAGAGAGAAAAGGAAAGAGAGAGGGAGCGAAGAGAGAGAGCACATGGCCATCTCTCTGAGGAACTCTCACATCAGAGCCGTCGTCGTTCTCCTTGGCTGCGAAATGGAAACCCTAGAGGTGCCATCGTTGTCCTTGTCTCTGCTCCTCTCGTGCTCTCTCTCTCTCTTTCTCTCTCTCTCTCACTCTCGTGCAGCATAAGGGAAAAGGAGCCACCTAGTCGGTGGTTCAAAAAAAAGGAAAGAGACGCATATTCGCATTGGGAAGAAGCAAGGACAGGAAACGTTTCCTTCTAAGTTATCTTAAATGATACAATTTTCATGTGTCTTTTCATGTGGTTAATACGTTTTGAACTAAAATTAGACAACACAACACTATGTGTGGTATTATAAAATCGAAATTAATGGTTAATAGCTGAGATTGAACTATATTTTTGATGAGTCGCTCAGATTTTCTCTTGACAAATAGAGGATTGGATCTCAGAAAAATATGTGTGGTATTATAATAGTCCCGATTGATACTTGCCCAGGTTGTGCTTGCATGCACATCTCTTTTGTTGCTTGTGAACTATGCATTTTGGATGTGTTCTCTTTTTTCTTTTTCTTTCTTAGCTAGTATTGTAAGACTTTGATGTTTTATGGCAATGAAACAGACTTAGGCTTTTTTTTTTTAAAAAAAATACCTATGAAGATCCAGTATCTCAATCAAACTGTCAAAAGCTTTTCAGGAAAATGTATTTCACTTTAGGTTTTTTTGAAATAAAATACATGAGGCTTATTACTATTTTTATGTACCTTTCAGTTGTTGAATGTAAACAAAAAAAAAATTGTTGGTTTTTTCAATACATAGAAAGAAGATGTTGATCACATTTAGTATACCTTTCGTGTGTGATGGTTGTAATTTGAATTCTCAATGTTATCACGGCAATCGATCCGAATTTAATTTGGGTCATTAGTTCATTGGTCTAATTATTGAGTTAAACTGATCGAACTGTTAGTTAAATATACACGATTGTATATAATAAAATAATCCAACTATAAAATTAAAACATCTTTATTGAAAATTATCAAAATAAGTAGACTTTGTTGGAAATGTTATTTTGTTTCTTTATTAGGATTCTTCCATATGCTAACAAACTATTCTCAAAAATTCAACGGTCTGAATATAGCGATTTTGTTAATATATACTAATTAATGATTTAGGAGTATTGTGGCAAGGTTTGACCTGGTCAAAATGACAAAAGAAACAAGGTAAGGATGTTGGGTTCAGTTGCTACTGGGCCGAGTAAAACATGAGAAATAACAAGGGTTAAGCATAGTGAATAGGCTGTTTAAATGGGCTCCAGGACCATCTGATTTGTTTTAATCTGCGCGTTTTGGTTTAATATTTGTGTGTATTCACATCAATTTCTATGTGCACATATCGTAAAGCATATCGAACGGTCGTTAAGCACATCGAAACTACTCTGTTCTCTGGTGAATAATGTTGAATTATTTGGTAACAAATAATTTTGTATTATTGTGTCTTGGTCAAATTTTTCATCTATAATCAGAGACCTTGAGAGTAAATATCATATATTATCTACAAACTAACTCAAACAAATACAACACTTTATTTTTTCAACAAGTATTAATAGGATAATGACACACTCACACACATAAAAAATATTGGAAAACTAAATTTACCAGAAACAACACAAAATTAATATCTATTGTAATTGGGTTACAATAAACCGACATCAATTACAACCCCTGATTCAGGCGCACATGATAGAAATTAAAATTGAACAGGCTCCGGGGCCGGGCGAATTCGTATGCTCTGCATTAACTCAAAATGAGTCTTTTGAGAATCATGATTATTCGATCTGTTTTAAGATTCGTGCAGACTAGATCTACACTAATATTAAAAGTCCCTTATATCATAAGCAGGGGCCAGATTGGCTCCATTTAAAATTAGACGGTTGAGATTAATTAACTCAAAAAATTCATTTTGAGTTAACGCAGAGGATATGCATTCGGACCGGGCTGAGCTGCCTGTCTTTCCTTTTGTTTGTTGTTTTCTAGCTAATACCACACCAGGTTGAGTCCGCATCGTCTCCATTAACTCAAAAGACATTTTAAATAGAGCTAATCTGACAACAGCTTATAATTCAAGGACCTTTAATACTAATGTGGATTTAATTTGTACGAATCTTAAAGCACATCGGATGTTTCAAATGCATTAACTCAAAAGATTTTTTTTTTAGTTAAATCTGAGGATATGAATTCCACCAAGTTGATAGGCTGTAGTTAATCCTCATGGTGTCACTGCTGCTTATAGAAGCTTGGTAAGATACCCCACTTTTTCGGGAGTGCGTATCCTCTGAGATATCTCAACTTTTGTGTGACCGACGTGTCCGGTGCCTATTCGGGGGTGATGGAGGGGGTCAGTATTATGTGTGCTTTGAGATTCGTGCAAAATGTATTTAAATGGTTGGGATTTTCCATAAAGTCACACAAAGTTTGAGATATCTCAGAAAATACGAATTCCTTCTTCGGTGGAAGAGTGGGTTTAATCCCTGTCAAAAGCAAAAAATAGTGTGTATGGAACCTACGAACAAGTCTAAAAAAAAAATGCTAAAAATAGTGATTTTATTTGTATGTACTTATATCTGATTTTATATATAATTTAGAATAAAATGCTAAAAATAGTATAAAATTAACTCTCATATATAAAAATTTTATACGATTAATCCACATTCACATTTGATCCCATAGTTTAAAAGTCTAATCCTGCTTATAACCTAACCAAGATTAAGTATGAAAAAAATTGTGCATAAAATTAAGAAAATAAATTGGTTCTCAATATGTGATTAACGGGATTAATTATGTTTAGATGTTTGCATAAGCGCTTAGGGCAAAGAGAACAATTCTCCTGAAAGATAATTGAGTGTCTCAATCTCCATCTGAGATTGTACTTGAGCCTCAATTAACCATTTTTATAGATTAATTAAACTTATTCATGAACTTTATTTAATTAAACTTATTCATGGTACTTGAGCCTCAATTTTTTTTTTCCTGTTCAAAGCCCGTAGGCACTTTCATTGAAAATACTTTCTGGTACATATATATAGGGGTTGGCTAAGATTAAAGTGATAGTTTCTGAGCTTTGGTGCTACCAATTTGTTTTTTAATTTTCAAAGTTCAAAACATCGATTCAAACTGTTCAAGTTAGTCTCTATATTAAAATGTGCTTGGAGATCAAATTTTACTGTTCTGTTAAGCCACCGTTGGATCAACGATTTTCAAGTGACTTAATAAATAGTAAAAAAAATTCAGAAAAATGTAAAATTTGGTCTCCAAGCACATTTTAATATAAAGATCAACTTGAACGGTTCATATCAATACTTTGAACTTTAAAAATTGAAAAAAAAATTGGTAGCACCAAAGCTCAGAAACTATCACTTTAATCTTAGCCAAACTCTATATATATATATATATATATATATTTTAAGAAAACTTGGGTCGATGTCCGCATTTTATATTCCACAGTTCTGTCACATGGTATAACTGTTCTGATTAAATGAATGGAAAGGAAAAATGCGCTCAATACATTTGAGCCTGAAATTAAAATACAGAAGAAAAAAAAGGCTACTAAAGAAAACAGAAAATTACTTTCTGGTAATTGAACTTTATTTTTAAAATTCATCAAGTCTGGTTAATTCAATAAACTTTCATGCATGAATACTCATTTAACAATTGCAATATTACTTCAAAATAAAAATAAATAAAAATAAAAACAATGTAGATACTACACAAATTTCTGATATGCTATTGAATTATAATGTTGAGGAAAATACAAGATGGCAAGTGATTTTTTGCAATCTTACCGATAAAAAAAAAAAAAACATGAGATAATTTCAGGATAAAATTACAATAAGTGATTAATTAAACAACTCTCAAAACAAACACTTAAATAAAATTATTACATGTTTAATAAAAGCAGCAGCTTAGAACTGGAGGAATGGATCAGAGAGCTTGTAAGGCTCGCTTGGTTTAACATCTGTGACTTCAGGTACCTCTGCCAAAAAAAAAAAAAAAAATTAATTATTTTCATAGCATAAATAGTTCTACATTTCTAAGTGCATCCTAATAGTATTTGTCTTCCTTAATTTTAATTTCTCATTAATATTACAATCTTTACAAATGATTTTTCAAATAAAATTAAAAAGAAAATTTATAAGCACATTATTGAACAAATAGATAGCTCAACAATATAATTCATGCAAAAAATATTTTTTAATTTCGAATCGTTGAAATTTTAAATCCTTGATGTATGGTAGAACATATGCCAAATAACATTATTTTTTAGAAACATAATATATGTATGTATCATATAGATCATAAATAAATAATGTTTGATTTCAAAATACTCTTTATAATTTCATCAATAACTCAAATTATTTTTTACAACAAATCATAATCAAACAATCAAATCTGTTGACCTAATTAAATTCTCACTACTACTACCACTATTACTTAAATATGTCCTATATAAAAAGAATAAAAAGAAAGCAATCGACCGCGATCATTCAATACAACAGTATGGTTTATATATCGTCGGGAAAACGCCTATATGGGATCTTTGATATACCTAGAGGCATATCAAATTCCTCCTTTTTTCTAAAAGAAAATCATTATAAATTTGAAACAATTCAAAGGATGTTTGAAACTTACTTTTGAGTTCCTCAGCTTGTTGTGGAGTTATTTTTGCAGAGAATCCGCTTACAACATCTGTATAGTGATAAACTATAGCCTTCCTGGCAGCCTCCTCACTTGCAAAATTAAAAAATAAACAAGTTTAAAATTTTATGTATCAAACACACAATAACAAGATGCCAAAATATGATCTTCAAAAATAAAAAATATATGGAGAATTTCACATGTTATTTACCGATAACAAATAATATTTTAAAGGAATGTTGAATATAACAATAATTTAAAATTTGTAAAATGTGTCAGGAAATTCCATTTCATATATAAAAAATAATAATAAATCTTTATTAAGTCCACCAATAGCACAATGCCACGTCACCCTCCAGCACCAAATTATAACGGCATTGCTAGCGTTTTTTTACATCCCTCTCATATAGTTATTTTTTCATATGCTAATCAAAAGTTATCCAAATTAAAAAAAAAATTGTAGATGTGTAATTTCAATAGGATCCATATATATATATCAATATGGGTCATCTATCAAGGTTAATTATATTATATTATATTATATTGCTAAAATTATCAAACCATTTTATTAGTGACCAAATAATTTTGAATTGGATCAAAATTTACACATTGTGTCATATTGAATAAGCACATTTCAAAACTTCAATGGCATTAGAAAATTAAGAGATAATAATTTTTTTAAGGAAATTAACAATTTAAGTTCAGAAAAATTGTGGATAAAAAGGCTATAACAAACCTGCCAAGAACCTTAGATAGAGCGGCGATTTGGAACATGTTCGAGTCCATGCCGCCGGGTGGGTGGCGCATGTACACCATGAAAGGTTTCAGCTCTTGAGTCATTGTAATAGGTAGTGCAATGAAAAAAACCAGAGTAGATACAAAGATGTAAAGAGGAAGAGATGTGTTCTCCATGTCTTTTTTGTCTTGTTTTCAGAATATGTATATTCTTTTTTTGTTTTTATAAGGATGGGTTGGAGACTTTATAAACTTTTTTTTTCTTATTTTAGTTTTTGTTTGTTTATTTGTCTTTGTTGGTGCTTGGTTGAATTAAATTACTATTGGGCGTTAATTTAGATAGCTTAAATATTTTGTATAAACTACTTGAACCATACATTTTTTTTTTGGTAAAACAATTAATGATAACTATTTGTAGGTACATGTAAATGGTTTCTATTTTTGGGGTCACCAATAATTTATTTTTTATTTTTTACAGTTGTTACAGAAGATAGACATGAACATAGAAATTGAAAGCCTCAAGTTTTTTTTCCCCTATTTTTAGCAAATTAAGTTTCAATCTGTTAGTTTTCTTTGAAGAATAATGGCTATTAATAAGCTTTGACAACGAGGTGCCAGTTATTTTAATTGCTTCCAGGATCCAGGGGTAGAGTCGGAAATAAAAGGAATCAGATTTTCTGTCCCCAGAATTACTGCGGGGTGGACTCGATTGTTGTTAAAGGATTTAGGGTTAAAATAATTTTGAGTTTATAGTTAAATGGGGGCCCACTTTGCAGTGACTATGGGAGCAGAAATTTTCTGCTCCCAGAGGGGCAGACGATTAGGTTCCGAAATGAAATGGGGTACTACCCCGTAGATATCGTTTAATAATAAAATAAAATGTTTAATATTAAAACTTAATTAAATAATAGTCATATATATGATGAAAACAATGTTACCTGACACCCATTAAGTTACCTTTTCTTATTGTAAAGATGTCGTTTAATAATAAAATTTGATGTGACTTTTCCAACGATTTTAGTTAGCAGTTGAACTAATTAAAATTAAGCAAATTCACATAGGTAAAGGGACATGACTTGGAAGTTGGAATCGATGCGTTCACTGTGTGCCGTGTAAAATACGGATGGAACTAAAAATTTACTGTGGTAAAGACTGAATTTGAGAAATAATAATATTCAACAAGAACATGACATTTATTATTCTAATTAAAAAATATTCTATTAATAAGGAAAGTAAATTAAAAAAAACATATTAAAAATTTATAATTTTTATTAAATCATAAGAGACTATATTTTCATTCTCTCCTCCTCTCCGCTCTTGGCATGAAGTTTTGGAGAGAGATGAGAGCAATGAGAAAGAGAGAGAGAAGAAACAATTAGTAGCGGATTTGTGTATATCTGGGAATGTTAATCCACTTACATTTAAAACATTAATCATTTATATTAAATCTAATTGAATTTTCTTTTTTTTTTAATGTTCGTATACAGTTTAGCGCCCCCAAATCCCGTGTTTCCCCAATCATAAAATAATAAATGTATACTTGTAGCCTATTGGTTACGATTTCATTTGATATTTGAGTTATTGGGTTCAATTTTATCATATTATTTTTGTCTTTTTTATATATTATGTATTTTATAATTTAGTTCCTATTCAAATTTTCCAATTCCGCTGTGGGACAAAGTGAAATAGTCATCGGTCTGGTCTAGAGACTGGAGCAATTAATATTCCTCAGTCTTTGAGGAAATTGAAGTTATAAAGTGTGAAACTGCAAATTTTTAACTTATAGAAGTCTTCATTTAATTTGTATTTTTGATAAAATTGTGCATTAAGTTTTGACCAACTTAAAAGTTGTTTGGTCATTTATTAAACAATTTAAAAATTCTAACAGTTGAGTTTCATGACTTCTCTGAGATGGTCAAATACATTTAATTGCACCAAAATTGACATACAAGACAATAAATATGTGCATCATTTTTTTTGACAGAAATAATTAAAGAAATATCTTTTTTATGTCAAGACATGCATTGATAAACAATTTTGCAATAATTCAACGGAGCAACAGACAATAGTTATTTTATTTACAGATTGTTATAGAATAAAGTAAAAGAATAATAAACAAGATATTGAGAATGTATAAAAATGGTTATGCTTTATTCATATGCTTTTGTTGTGTCTAATACATCCATAGAAAGCCTCTATTTATAGGCTAGAAAATGTAAATTATAAGCCATCTAATAGTAACTCTTTTGATAAATGTGGGAGAGAAACATATTTCTTTAAAGAGAAGTTTTTAAGTAATTGCTTAAGAGAGTTGCAATATGGACATCCATAAATATTTAATTCATAACACTCCACCTTTGATGTCCATTACATAAGAATATGCCTCATTAAAACCTTACTAGGAAAAACACTATGGGATAAAAACCTAGTGAAGAAAAAAGAGTACATTATTCTTCTTAATACACGATTACAACCTTACCAGGAAAACCCTGTGGGAAAAACCATAGTTAAGGAAAATGTAATGCGTATTTAACTCCCCCTCATGACAACATTAATCAAGATCTTTAAATCGACGAATACAAATATTGCGGACCAGCTTTTCAAATATCCCAATAGGAAGCGCCTTGGTGAATATGTCTGCTAGATTCTCACTTGAACGGATTTGATAAACATTAATGACATTATCCTTCTGAAGATTGTGGGTGAAAAAGAATTTTGGTGAAATGTGTTTTGTTCTATCTCCTTTAATATATCATTCCTTTAATTGAGCTATACATGCAGTATTATCTTCATATATGATCGTCGGAATTATTTTTCCAGAAGACAAGCCACATGTTTGATGAATGTGTTGAATCATAGATCTTAACCAAACACATTCTCGGCTTGCTTCATGTATTGCTAAAATTTCTGCATGATTAAAAGATGTGGCTGTTATAGTTTGTTTCACAGATCGCCACGAAATAGCCGTTCCACCACATGTAAACAAATAGCCTCGGAGGTAGCGAAATATATGTTTAATTCCATTCCAATGTCTTCGTGTGGGAGAAGAACTATATCTTGCTAATAAATTTACAGCAAATGATATATCAGGCCTTGTATGTCCATAAGTGCTCCTATTGCACTAAGATATGGTACTTCAGGACCAAGTAGTTCTTCATCATTTTCTCAAGATCTAAAAGAATTTTTATTCACATCTAATGATCTTACAACCATCGGAGTACTTAATGAATGTTATTTATCAATAGAGAATTATTTCAGCACTCTTGCAATATAATTTTCTTGATACATAAAAATGTCATTTTTAAATGTTCAATTTGCAATCCAATGCAAAATTTTGTTTTCTCAAGATCTTTCATCTCAAATTCTTCCTTTAAATAATTTATTACTTTTGGAAACTCTTCAGAAGTTCCAATGATACTTCGATAGTCAACATAAACTGCAATTATAACAAAATTATTTTTATATTTTTTCATAAAAATACATGGACAGATTGTATCATTATTATATCCATGTTTCAATAAATATTCACTTAAACGATTATAGCATATGCGTCCATATTGCTTTAATCGATATAAAGATTCATTCAATTTAACTGAATAATGTTCTCGAAAACCTAAATAACATGATTCAGGCATCTTAAATCTTTCAGATATTTTCATATAAATATCATTATCAAGCAAGCCATTTAAATAGGCTGTAACAAAATCCATTAGGTGCAAATTAAGTCCTTCATGGATTGCCAGACTAATTATATATCAAAAAGTTATTGCATCCACCACATGTGAGTATATCTCAAAATTTCACCTTTCTCATTTTATTTTTTCATAAATATTCATTTATATCCTACTAGTTTTATATCTTGAGGTGCAAGGACTACAGGTCCCAAAAAATTTTATTTTTCAAGAGAGTTTAACTCTACCTCAATTGCACCTTTCTATTTTGGCCAATCATTTATTCGTCGACATTCTTTAATAGACTTATAGTCATGATCCTCAATATTTATTACGTTTAGCGCTATATTATATACAAAAATATTATTGATATCAATTTCAACTCGGTTCCATCTTATTTCATTCATGATATAATTTATCGAGATCTCTTTATTTTCATGTATTTCATATACCTGAGTTTCTGCTGGAACTCTAATATTACTTATAATTTTATTCTCTTATGGAGTTTTATCTGAAATTATCATATCTTCGTCTTGACCATTTTCATTCTTTGCTCTTTTTCTTTTTCGAGGATTTTTATATTTTTTAATCTTTGGAACCGATTGCTTTTTCACGCTTCATGCGTGTTATAATTAGTCTGTCCAATAGGGACACCGACTTTAATTGGAGCATTAGCAGCTGGTACATGTGATTTGGTCACTTTCTTTGAGTCTGTGAATGTGTCTGGCAATTGATTCACTAGCCTTTGCAAATGAATTATCTTTTGAACATTTAGTTGACATTCTTTAGTACGAGGATCAAAATTAGACAATAATAATTCATACTAATATTTTTTTTTTCCAGCTGATAGTTTTAAATCTCCCCCTAAGGTTGGAAATTTTTATTCATCAAAATCACAACTAGCAAAATTAGCCATGAATAAATCTCCCATCAATGGTTCTACATACTCTATTATATATGGAGATTCAAATTCAATAAATTCCCAACTTTCTTTGATATCCCATTTTAGTGCGTTGTGGTGGAGCAATTATAACATATATCGCACATTAAAAAAATTATTATATGAGAAATATTAGGTATGTGACCAAAAAACAAATTATAAGTGGAAGCTTTATAATAGCTAGTTGGCATAATGCGAATTAGTTTTGTTGTATGTAAAATATCATATCTTATTTTTTATATACGAACATCTACAAGATGTTCAACATTAATTTCAATATTGTCTAGACGTACTTTTATAATTGGATAATCATAAAATTATGCTCTTTAATCAAATCTATTGAGCAAGTAATTTCGCAAACGCCAGGTTGCGATGTGACTATCTTGTTGATGCATCAATTAAAATCATAAAATATTCAAATGATTCACATGGTGGATATAATGATTCACAAATATCATATTGTATACGTTCTAGAAATAAAATCAACATATAAAAAAAAATTCATCAGATTAAAGAATCTTTTAGTTCTTAGATGAATGTTCATAATAATTATCTATTATTTTTCGCATCACTATTGGTCCGGAATGGTCCAACCGGTCATGCCAAACTATAAACATATTCTTGTATGTAAACTTCTGGTTTACAATAATATGTGTTTCAATTGCACTAATATATGTGTAGTACAAGTCAGAGAAAAAACATATGCAATTTATTTTCAATATGCATTGTTTTTCATATATTCAATATTTTTTCATTAGTTGTCTCAATATGATATCCATTTCAGCAGATATTCTTAAAACTGAACAAATTTATTTGAGACTTACAATAATATAATACATCATCAATATAAATTTGTATTCCTCCATGTAACAACAAAATAGCTCTTCTGAAGCTTTCAATCATTTTTTTTTACCCAAAATAATGTTAATATTGATTTCTTAAATTACTAAATAAAATAATATATTTCAAGAATTATCCTATCAGCAAAAAAAATATATTCAAATTTATTGTAACATAAAAGAAAAATAGATCAATGCAAAGAATTAAATTATCATATAAGAACCACAACCAATCAATTCTGTTTTATATAGGGTAAATCTAATTTCATATAATAATTACCTCTACAATCAATAATACTTCAATAAATATATATATTATCATTATTAATCAAGACATTAGTATTTATTTTCTTCAAATTACTAGAAAATTCAAATGAGCAACATCAATTTGGATAAGATCGAGATCTCCTTCACAAACAAAATTTATCTCAATTTTTTTTTCTTTATTATTATTGATGCTTGATATAGATCAACAAAATATTTCGACATTCAACAGGTACGTGATCAATGGTATTTGTCACCACAATGATAATATGAATTATTATGTCATATTTTTTTTTCATATTCTTTTATTTTTTTTTCATTATCTTTCCACTTCTGGTGGAAATATGTGTT
The DNA here is from genome assembly GCA_033356055.1 of Carex pumila. Taxonomy (NCBI): domain Eukaryota; kingdom Viridiplantae; phylum Streptophyta; class Magnoliopsida; order Poales; family Cyperaceae; genus Carex; species Carex pumila. The sequence continues at coordinate 88,125 of JARJHM010000847.1, forward strand.
TTTTTGAAATAATCACCATGAAAATAATCTCAATTTTGTCCACATGACTAGTTATACATCATATTATTTTCCACTTCTGGTGGTAATTCATTTTGTTCATTATTTTTGTTTTTTTTGTTTTCACTTCTAGTGAAATGATGCACATTTTCTTCATTACCATGTCTATATAATAATAATTTATATTCATATGGCTTCGGGCCATTAACAATATAATTAGATGGCTTTGGGTCATTTTATTAACATAATATAATGTAAAATATAATATATGAACTCAAAATATTTATTGAATCTTCTTAAGGAAGATTACATCATCATATAAACTTTATTGAAATCTTCTTCAAGAAGATATATTGAAATCTTCTTCAAGAAGATATATTGAAATCATCTTCAAGAAGATATATTGAAATCTTCTCATATTAATTTTTTGTGAGTTGTATAAATCTTCTTCAGGAAGAATACTTGAAATATTTTTTTTTCTGAAATTTTTTTCTAGAAGAATAAATTATTGAAAAACAAAATTAATATGAACATGATATAAATTTTGTAGATCATATAAAATTTCTTAAAATGTTCTTGAACAAATTATATTTTTTGAAATCTTCTTCATAAAGATTATTATTTAGAAATAAAATTAACATGAACCTCATAAAAAAAATTTATATCATATATAATTTTTTGAAATCTTCTTCAGGAAGAACTTCTTAATATTTTTAGAAATCTTCTTCAGGAAGAATAAATAATTGAAAACTAAATAAAATAAAATAAAGAGAGAATAAAAGTGATGCTTAAATTTATACAATATTAATCACTCAACGTTTCTGGAATGTTTCAATTTGTTAGATAAGTCCCCTAGGCTTATCTATTGAACAGACTTAAATAATCATATTAACGTAATATAACGTAAAAAGAAACAGAGAAAGTTAAAAAAAAATGTAAAAGTCTGAACCATTCAACAAATTTTTAATTCCTCTAGAGCTAATTATGTTGTTAATTTAAAATGTACATTTGATTAAAACTGAGCTTCGGGTCATTTGTTTTAAATGTACATTTTCAATAATTTAATTTATAATTGAGCTTCAGATCAATTGATAAAATTACTAAAATGACTTCGAGCCAATTGAAATTTGAGAATTTATTATTAGCAAATGGCTTCGGGCCATTTTGATTAGCATGATAAAAATAAAATATTAACAAAATATAGTATAAAGGTAAATAATTAAAATATCAAAATGTTACCTTGAATCTTTAATTAGTAGAGCTCTCATGCTGATAACGTGTTATAGAATAAAGTAAAAGAATAATAAACAAGATATTGAGAATGCATAAAAATGGCTATGCTTTATTCATATGCTTTTGTTGTATCTAATACATCCATACAAAGCCTTTATTTATAGGCTAGAAAATGTAAATTATAAGCCATCTAATAGTAACTCTATTGATAAATGTGAGAGAGAAACATACTTCTTTAAAGAGGAGTTTTTAAGTAATTGCTTAAGAGAGTTGTAATATGGACATTCATAAATACTTAATTCATAACATAGATGTTTAAATAGTGTTTATTACGTCATTTGCAGAGTGATCACTTTTGTTAAAGTTAAACACGGTTCTCACCTTCGTTCCTCTCTGCACAATGTTTATTTTTGTCCGATTTTTCTTTAATTTTTCTCTTCTAAAATAAATAAAGTTGCCCGTTCAGATAAAGTCTGGCAAGATCTCACCTCCACACAGTGCTTCCTCTCTTCTCCTTCCTCTGCAAACCCCATCTGGAATATACCCTTAGCACATGATAAAAATACATTATGTATCTATTACCAATAAAAACACATGATAAATTCTATGTACTATTTATATATATATATATATATATATATAGATAGATAGATATATATATATATATAGAGGAGGGATCAAATGACACCATTTTTTGGTGACATGGAATGACACCGTCCATTTTCAAAGTCCAAACAGTCGATCCAAACCGTTCAACTTGATGGATATGTTAAAATGTGCTTACAGATCAAATTTAACATTTTTCTGAATTTTTTTTTGGTTTATTCAGAGGGGTTCAAAAATTCAACGGTCTGAATATAGCGATTTTGTTAAATACTTAATAAATAGTAAAAAAATTCAGAAAAATGTAAAATTTGATTTCCAAGTTACTCTTAATATATTCATCATATTGAACGGTTTGGATCGACTATTTGGATTTTGAAATTTCAAAAATGAACATTGTCACACCATGTCACCAAAATAGTGGTGTAATCCGATCCCTCCTCATATATATATAGATATAGATATATATATATATAGAGATATGCTAATGTGCATTCGAATGTATATGGTCCGAAGTGCTTACGATCAAAATTTGAAATTGCAAATCCAAACAGTCGATCCGAACCGTTCATCTTGTTCTCCATATTAATATGTTCTTGGAGACCAAGTTTTACATTTTTCTGAATTTTTTTACTATTTATTAAGCCACTTTGAAAACCCCTGATCCAACGGTGGCTTAATCCAACAGTAAAACCAGAAACTACCGTTGGATCAGCGGTTTTCAAAGTAGCTTAATAAATAGTAAAAAAATTCAGAAAAATGTAAAATTTGATCTCCAAGCACATATTAATATGAAGAACAAGATAAACGGTTCGGATCGACCGTTAGAATTTTGAAAACTCGAAATCCGAGCTGTAGCACGGAGGCCTCTTAGCTACCCATAGCATATTAGCCAAAACCTATATATATATATATATATATATATATACACACACACTATGTTCGCTTATCACACGGAATTCGGAATTTTCCTGCAAGATAAAACAAAAATTTCAAAAGAAAAGTACATTGCAAACAAAAAAAGAACGGTGATTTTGACTCTGTTAAGTGAGGTCCTAAACGCAATTAGTCAAAAACAGAGACCAAATCAACACTTGATTTTCCATTTTCCTCAAGCAGCAGTCCAATAGGAGGACTATCAACAGCCATTGAATTTGCAATTATTCACTTCTATATCAAAAATACAAAAATTAAAGGGCTAACTTGAAAATAACGGTTTCACTTTTCAAACAACAGACCGTTGACTGAATCAAAAGACCTCCGATTTATATTTTTCAACTTCCATCCCCACCCACACGGCTCCATCCACGTCGACATAATCCCTGTTTATTAGGCCCCACTGGTTCATCTCCTCATCGAAACCGTTCAAATCTCTTGGTATCTTTCATCCAACGACAAAGAAAAAATACAACAAATTGCAGAGACATGCTGTCCCCGAATTCATACCTCTGAGATATCTCAAACTTTGCGTGATTTTATGGAAAATCTCAACCGTTTAAGGACGTTCTCCACGAATCTCAAAGCACACAAAATAGGGACCCCCACATCACCCCGAATAGGCACCGGAAACGTATGTCACGCAAAAGTTGAGATATCTCAGAGGATACGCACTCTGCTGTCCCCTGGACACTCCTTTGATATTCTGTTACTTATTCACTGTTGAACTTCTCTGACACTGAGCCCCACTGCCCCACTATGTCGTTTATGTTAATCAGTAGAATTAAACATGAAACTTGCAACGAATATGGAACATAGAACCCGGACTCCGACGACTAAGCAATAAAGCAGAAACTTTGTACCGTGTTTGATCAGATATTTTTTTCCTATGATCGTCCCTTTCACTTCCTTTCTTCCAGTCTCACCATGAGATAGCGATCTACTCTGCTTTGCTCTTAATTTCTCCCTTCTCTCTGTCATTTGTTCTTCGCTTATGACCGAACCATTTATTTAAATTAACCAAACTATCTTCTCAAAATGAGAAAAAAGAGAGAGATGATTTAGCTCAATCACAGAATTGAAGAGCTCAGGTTTTCTCTACTTGGCGAAAGATGCGACCTTTTGCTCTACAAACCCTAACTTTCTCCCTCCTCCTCTCTCATCCCCATCCTCACCACCTCTGCTGATGTCCCTCTCGGCTCAATTATAACCCCACTGAACTCTTCCTCTTCATGGCCTTCCCCAAACGGCACCTTCGTTCTCTCCTTTCTTTCGCCTCAGACTTCGCCTAACCTCTACTATCCTGCCATCTCTTACTCCTCTGTACCAATCTGGAATCCACCGGGCCCGCCTCTTGTCGACTCAGGTGGGTCCCTCCGCCTCCTCCAATCAGGCAACTTGGTGCTTCAAAATTCGTCTGGCAACATCCTTTGGCAGAGTGACACGTCATCCCTTGGTGTAACCTCTGCATCCTTGCTTGATACTGGTAACTTTGTGCTAAACAATTCAAGTTCTTATGTGTGGCAATCCTTCGAACACCCAGCAGACACTATTATAACGGGACAAAATTTCACCTTAAACCAAACCCTCACCTCAAATTCATACTCTTTCTCTCTCCTACAATCAGGAAACCTCACTCTCAAGTACAACGGTACTATCGAGTATTTTAACAATGGCTATAACACAACTTACACGCAAAACCGAAACTTAACCTCACCGGTTCTGTCCATACAATCAAATGGCATAGTTCAAATTTACGACGGGTCTCTTAACTCAGCCGTGGTTGTTGCCTATAGCGATAATTATGGTGATACTACTACCATGCTTCCAGTGCATTCCCTGGATCATCTGCTAATGAAGCTGAACAGTGGTCAGCCGTAACCGAGCAATGCGATGTCTTTGGTTATTGCGGGAATAACGGCTTGTGCACGTACAATAAGACATCTCCTATTTGCATATGCCCCTCCAAAAATTTTGAATTCATCGATCCAACCAACCCGAGAGGTGGGTGTAAGAGAACCGTGGATCTGAGCAAGTGCCCCACGAATTCTACCATGTTAGAATTGGATAACACGCTGTTTTTAACTTACCCACCTGAAGTATCATATGAGAGATATTTTGTCGGTTTAACTGCGTGCCATCAAAACTGCTTAACGGGTTCAGCTTGTGTTGCTTCAACCGCTCTCGGTGACGGGTCGGGTTTGTGCTATTTAAAGGTGGATGATTTTGTTAGCGCGTATCAATCGGCAACCTTGCCTAGCACATCTTACGTGAAGGTGTGCCCACCTGCTGTACCAAATACCGATTAATTTTAAAACTTAATTAAATAATAGTCATATGATGATAAAAATGTTACCCAATACCCATTAAGTTATTGGAACAATATTTTCAGTTCATGTCAGAAAATTTATGAGCAAAAAATGAGGCTTTCTTTTCTTTTCTTATTGTAAAGATGTCGTTTAATAATAAAATTTGATGTGACTTTTTCAACGATTTTAGTTAGCACTTGAACTAATTAAAATTAAGCAAATTCACATAAGTAAAGGGACATGACTTTGGATCAATGCGTTCATTGTGTGCAGTGTTAAATACGGATGGTACTAAAAATTTACTATGGTAAGTACCAGTGTTTTAAATAGCGCGCTATAATATTTTTGGATTCTGAACGCTAAGCTAAGGCATCAAAATGCATTATTTAAGCTACAGACGCTATAACGGTAATAGCAGTCCACCATAGCACATAACATATAGTGCAAATAGCGCATGCTATGTAACATGAGTTTTTTTTTTTTTTTTTTCAATTTATATGGGTTTTAAACAAAGGCTCTGATTGAATTTTAACTATGATTTTTTTTTTTTTGCAATTGACGTACTAAGCCTTATATTAAACTATTAATTATTAAATGAGAGATCTATCAAACAAAATCAAATAAGGAAGCTATAGCGCGCTATACAACATGAGCTTTTTTTTTCCTTTTCATTTTATATGAGATTTAAATAAAGACTCAGATTGAATATATTAAGATATTTCTAGAAGTAACAAAATGAAACTTACTATATGGTAGTTTGAATATTTTGAATAGATTAAGATAGTTAATTATGCCATGATGTCTAAGTTAATTTGAAATTTAAATAGAGAAAAGATATATTATGTCATGATGCTGAATATATTTTGAGTAGAAAAAGATCAATAATTTATGATATTATTATTACTATGGATATTTTGAGTTGCAATTTGGATTTTGAATTGATTCAATATGAATATTATAATTTTTTAATCAATTTGATGTTATTTATTGTTATATAAGACTTAGATAATGTTGATATTTAGTACAAGAGGGGGGTTTAAATGTCTCCATTTTTTGTGCATCCATCATGCCTCCATTTTAAAAAACTTTAATAATTCAAAATTTAAAACTTAAAAATCAAAATAAAACCATTGGATATATAATCTACATCATTTTACCTATGCATGTGTAAAAAATTATGACATTTCAATTTTATTTTGATTGTTATCAAGAGCTTGTAAAAAACATACTAATTTGAATAATTTTTAGACGTTGAATTTTTAACTTTTTGATTCACATAAAAACAAAATTAAAATGTGATATTTTTTTTATGGGAACATAGAGAAAATAACATAGATCACATCTAATGGTTTTATTTGGACTTTTAATTTTTAAATTTTGAGTTATTAAAGTTTTAAAAAATGGAGGCATTGCGGAGGCACAAGAAATAGAGGCATTTTAACCCTCCTCTTAGTACAAATATATGATATATTTTTTATAAAAAATAAGAAAACGCTATATAGCGTAGCTTTCGCTATAGCGACGCTATTCGCTATAACTTTTTTTGTAGACTTGCTATGACGCGATAAACACTGTTTAGAACCTTGGTAATGACTAAATTTGAAATATAATAATATTCAACAAGAACACAACATATTTATTATTCTAATTAAACAAATATTCTATTAATAAGGAAAGTAAATTACAAAAAAATTATTAAATTTATCATTTTCGTCAGTGTTCTAAATAGCTAGCTATAGCGGCGCTATAGTTTTTCCGGACCATAAACACTAAGCTATGAGATAAAATTATGCTAACTCAGCTGCAACCACTATAGTTATAATAGTTGACCGCTATTACCGCTATATGAGACCCGCTATCTACATGGTTTTTTTTTTGCAATTTATATGGACTTCTATACTTCTATTCTTATTTCTAATGCTACATAGTCTTCTACAATAAGTATACTAAACCAAACTATATGCTTATATATTTTTTTGTGATTTATTCTATCATTCTATATCGAGAAATATTCAAATACTAATTCTTCATTTTGATTACTCTTTTTATAGTATTCATTTGTAAAATTATTATCGTTCGTTTCAATTGAAAGCTGATTTTGATTATTATTATAATTATAAAATGTTTAAATATGTATATTGACTTCATTTACTTTATAAAATTAATTGTTCTCTATCTATTATAATATATAATACCATGAAGTATAAACTATTAAATAATATTACTTTTTATATTTTGTTTTCCTTCTTATTTGCGTAATTGATAAAATGTATAGACTTAGATTAGTTGTCATTTAGTTCTTACATTAATTCTCTAATATTGATTATGTGGATAATTAGTAGAAATATAGAATATAAAGTTTGAAAAGGAAAAATCGCTATGTGTGATAGCTTCTGCTATAGCTACGCTATTCGCAGTAGCTTTTTTTTTTTTTGTCTCCCCACTATGCTGCTATAATTGTTATTTATAATTTTGATTTTTATTAAATCATAGGAGACTAACTTTTTATTGCCTCTCCTCCTCTCCGCTCTTGGCATAAAGTTCGGAGCGAGATGAGAGCAATTGAGTAAGAGAGAGAGAAGAGACAATTAGGAACGGATTTGTATATATGGGGTGCTAAGCCACTTCCATTTAAAACATTTAATCATTTACATTAAATCTACTTGCATTTTCAATTTGTTGAAGTTCGTATACAGTTTAGCACAATCCCCCTCCCAATCCCGTGCCGACTCCATCATAAAATGATAAATATATGCTTATAGGCTATTAGTTGGAGTTTCATGTGATATTTTGAGTTATTGGGTTCAATTTCAGTGATGGTATTATTTTTGTCTTTTTATATATTATGTATTTATAATGAGTTTGACTAGTATAACATCAGTGTCATTTCAACCTATATAACACAAACTCTAAAACCTATCAAATCGACTTCAAATGGTGAATCCAAACTGTTCAAACTGATCTACTTCATTAGTTGTGCGTTTACATGGAAAATTGATAACTTTTCAAATTTATTTAGTATTAAGTCAAGCGGTCAAATATGTGAGTTTTAAATTAATTTTAATACATTAATTTTTTCAATATTTTTACATCTTGATTTGATACTAAAATAACTCGAAAATATAAAAATTATGTATGTAAACGCATCACTCATAATGTAAATCAGTTTGAACGGTTTGGATTAGTCGTATTAAATGAGGAGTTTAAATTAATTCAAATAATGTCTCTATGATAGTGGGCCCTACTGGTTTGAGTGCCATCTACCAAACCCAAGTTGCACCCAAATGTGCGTTAAATATTGTAAAATTCATATAAAATCAACCGTTTGGAGGTTTTTCGTGCTCTTCATACCAAAATTTTTAGTTTAACGCATAAAACATTATTAAGGATTTTATTTTCAATAAATCTAAATCTCATTTTTTTGAATTTTAAAAAATTATATTTTAAGGCATTGAATCGACCAATCTTCTAAAAAAAATTGGATCAAATTTTTAAATGAATTTTGAAGTTTTTAGGATTCAACAAATACTATGTTAGGTAGTAATCTAGTAGTCAATCATAATTGTATTTTGTTCATGAATTGGATGATTAATATATATCATTTTGTTTCATGAGTTTTATTGTTTTTATGAATCATTGTAGGTTAAGAACCGAAGTTGTGAAACTTCATAATATAGATGATAAATACTCTAAATAGTCACTAACCGTGGTAATTAGAAGGAACACTAATTTACCATTATAAGGTTAATATGTGGATTAAATGATGGTTAAGTTTCACTGACTATAGACAAAGAGTTGTTGTTTAATTACATATATACATGTTAAGAACATGGTATTTGACTAACCCAGAATGAAACGTTATATGGTAATGTGTTTGTGTCATTAATAGTTTCATTCGTGTTAAGTTTTAAAGTATGAGGTGTGGTATTTCTTACATGAGAAATGTGTATTCATAAGTGTTATCAAACGCTATATGTAAAAAGTAATTATAAATGTGATATTTCAATACACATGACTTGTGTGGAGGAAGAGATGCTTACCAAAAGTACTATCGTCCCTCGTATTATTATACAAGTGATAGTAACACTGGGCCCCATGATTGTAGTAGGATTATTCATATGGTATGAGGAAAAATGAAGAAAAATGAAGAAAAGACCGCTAGTGCGGATGCACTCAATACTTAGATTAATTTCTAGGAACTTAGCACTTTACAGAAAAAGTCCAACCCTAATGCGGACACATTCACTACTTAGCTGATTTTTGCAAGTTTCAAAATCTTCAGGGAAAGAGAAAAGTCCAAGTCTAATGCAGATACACTCAGAGAATCACATAGAAATTAAGAAGTCTAAAAAAGGAAATTCAAAGCTAGTGTGACCAGGGCAACCGCATTGACCACCAAGTGTGGATGCATTGGAGCCGCAACACAGCCAAAAAAAGATACATTTTCGACAGTTTTTATATTTCTGGCACAACTAGGACGCGTTTCAAGGGCCCAAATTTGACATGCCAGTCCGGAAAACATGTAAAGATAGCATTCAATAACCTTCCCACATTCTAACCTCTAAATTGGGCAGAATTTCAGCTATAAAAGAGGGGGATCTTTTCCATTCAAGGTATCTCTTGGTGTATGTCTATTACCATTGAATACAACGGAAAATCTGTAGAAATTCTTGAAGTCTTGGAAACTTTTTAAGGAAGGAAAAGAAGAGGATTCGAGCAGAAAGTCGGCAAGATTGTAATTTAGAGAAGAGTGTAACTTCTTCTTTATTTCATTTCTCTTTATTTTTGCCAACTTTTGTAATTGATCTCTCCATGAAAGAGTAGTTCTCTCTCTAGAGTTTTAAGTCAATGCATGAATTTGTTTAATTTTATCTTATTTGGTTATTTATTTTTATTATGATTATTTGATTTGATTGTTGATTTTTGTGATTTATCATTTGTGTTAGTACTTGAATTGGTCAAGTCCCGTTTTGGATTCTAAAGAACCAAAATTGCTAGGATGAGAATAGGATAATACCAAATTATGAACACAAATACCCTAGGTTTGGATTATGATCTAACCAATTTGTAATCTAAACCGGAACTACAAAAATTGAGGTTAGAGTTTGGTGAAGAACTTAATCGTAAAGTCAATCTCTGATTGAATCGAATATTGGTATAAAGAATTTAATCGTGAAATACCAGTATTTGAGAATAAGAGAGACTAACAAGAGCTTCATGGTCTAGATATCTAGAGCGAAGGACCTAACCGTGAAGTCCGAACTATTTAGGCATGTTATTAATTCACGAAAGTGACTATTTTAACATCTTAGATTAGAAATCTCATCAAATCAAACATGAATTTAAATAAACTAAGTAGATAAAATTAGTGAGGGATTGTAGACCAAATGCCTCTAGATCTTCTCAAACTTGAAAGCAACAAAAACTTTCTTTTTTCTCTTTACTTTCCCTTATTACTTTTATTTGTTGAAAACTCCTCTCTTCTATGTATTAAACCCAAACTTAGCTGAAATTATTTCATAAAGTTTAAGCTAAGTGTCTAACATATATCCTGTGGATCGACACCCAGACACTACAAGAATAGATTGTGCGCTTGCAACAAACCTTTCTTTGAGTATTAAGGTTAACAAATTTAAAGGCAAAAAGTATAAATCCAACACAATTCCATATACTAAAAAAAAATTCATCAGTAGCTCCGTTAATCACGTCCAGTAAATTTTTATTTTTTTGTTTTTTTAGTTAATTAGCGGAGAGTTATGATTAATCCTAACAGTGATAATCTATTATGTTTTTCAAAACTGGCTGTGATAATCTATCATGTTTTTTCTATATCTCAAAAAAAATCAGATTTGTTCTTCATTATCGATATTTATTTAATTAATTTTCTATTAATAAAAATTTCGGCTATCGTATCCATATTTCATAATTCAATTTTAGCGGCGTATGTGTGGTTGGGTGATCTTAGCGAGTCGGTTTGGATTTGTAACAATATGCCCGAGACCCTGAAAGTCCTGTGACCAAGGGACAATCCGAGAGACTGGAGCAGACCTCAGTCTTTCAGGAAATTGAAGTAATGAAGTTTGAAAGAAAATAATTAAGAAAAATAGAAACTTCAAATTTTTAACTTATAAAAGTCTTCATTTTTTATTTTTGATAAAATTGTGCATTAAATTTTGACCAACTTAAAAGTTGCTTAGTCATTTATTAAACAATTTAAAAATTCTAACAGTTGAGTTTCATAACTTCTCTGAGATGATCAAATACATTTAGAATTGCACCAAAATTGACATACAAACCAATAAATATGCACATCATTTTTTTTTGACAGAAATAATTAGAGAAATACTCTTTTTTGACAACTGCCAAGACATATGCATTCATAAACAATTTTGCAATAATTCAATCGAAGCAACACACAATAACACAGAATAGTTGTTTTATTTACAGATGTTTAAATAGTATTTATTGTGCCATAGAAAAACGGCCGAAAGATCGACACTTTTGTCATATTGCGTCGCTATAGTGCGCTATAACGTGCTATATGGTGCCGATAGTATCATAGTTTTTATGGTGCAAAAACACTATAACAGCGCTATAGTGTCACTATAGTGCGTTATTTAAAACCTTAATTATTTAAATAGTTATATTGCATCTCACGCCCACATGATTACACATTCCTTATAAAATAAGGAGAGAGAATGATTCAATAATCACCCGATCAAATAATATATACAAAAATTTATATAAAATGATATAGATTAAAAGCTCGAAGATTTAGGTTGTGTTTCAGAACTCAACGCTTAGAGGAAGGTAAAAGAGAAGGAGAGAAAAGAAACGACGGCCATTTTTTTTAATACCCAAAAAAGAAAAGAAAAATATAAAAATAACCTCCGTTTTTTTTATATATATGCCCTAACCGCCTGGATACGGGGCGGGCCGAAATTTTAGCAAACCGCCCAGTATGGGGGCGCTTCATGCCATTACCAAACCGCTCAGTATCTAGACTGTCCACTTAGTTTTTTTTTTTTTTTTTAAATTTTAAGTTGTGTTTTTTTTTAAATAGAATTTTTTTTGTATTGAAATATTAGAAATGTTGAATATATTTTTTTAAAAATAGATGGAATACAATATGATTTAAGTTATTAGAAAGACTGCAACAAATAACCCGGATCAATATTTTTCAGGCCGGATTTTTCACGACTGTGAGAAAAATTAATATATTTCTTTATGTGTTATTGGAAAAAATAAAAATGCTTCGATTCCGAGTTATTGATCCCGGTCCAAAAGTCACTTCTATTTAATCTAGAAAATATTGTGATCCTTCTAGGACATTTAATTTATAAAAAATTGTATCTATTTTGAGAATTCTTTTTAATAACAATTATTAAATAACTTAGAGTTTTTGTTTTTTTTCAAAAATAGATACAACTTTTCATAAATTAAATGTTCTAAAAGGATCACAATATTTTATAGATTACATAGAGGTGACTTTATGAACCGGGATCAATAACTCGGAATCTAAGCATTTTTATTTTTTTCCAACAACACAAAAATAAATATATTAATTTTTCTTATAGCCGCAAAAAATCCAGCTTGAAAAATATTCATCCGGGTTATTTGTTGCAATCTTTCTAATAAATCAAATTATACTGTATTCCATCTATTTTTAAAGAAATATATTCAACATTTCTAAAATTTCAATACAAAAAATAAAAGAATAAAAGAATTTCTGTTTAAAAAAAAATACAACTTTAAAAAAAAAAATGGACCGCCCCTGTCAGGGCGGTCTGGGGTCCTCTCATTTTTTTTTAAAGTTGTGTTTTCTTTTTTAAACAGAAATTTTTTTTTGTATTGAAATATTAGAAATGTTGAATATATTCCTTTAAAAATAGATGGAATACAATTTAATTTGATTTATTAGAAAGATTGCAACAAATAACCCGGATGAATATTTTTCAGGCCGGATTTTTTGCGGCTGTAAGAAAAATTAATATATTTCTTTATGTGTTATTGGAAAAAAATAAAAATGCTTAGATTCCGAGTTATTGATCCCGGTTCAAAAGTCACTTCTATGTAATCTATAAAATATTGTTATCCTTTTAGAACATTTAATTTATGAAAAGTTATATCTATTTTTGAAAAAAAATAAAAACTTTAAGTTATTTAATAATTGTTATTCAAAAAGAATTCTCAAAATAGATATAATTTTTTATAAATTAAATGTCCTAGAAGAATCACAATATTTTCTAGATTACATAGAAGTGACTTTTGAACCGGAATCAATAACTCGGAATCTAAGCATTTTTATTTTTTTTCAATAACACATAAATAAATATATTAATTTTTCTCACAGCTGTGAAAAATCCGGCCTAAAAAATATTGATCTGAGTTATTTGTTGCAGTCTTTCTAATAAATTAAATTATATTGTATTCCATCTATTTTTAAAGAAATATATTCAACATTTCTAATATTTCAATACAAAAAAAAATTATATTTAAAAAAAAAACACAACTTAAAAGAAAAAAAATTAAAAAAAAACTAAGTGGACCGCCTGGATACTGGACAGTTTGGTAATGGCATGAAGCGCCCCCATACTGGGCAGTTTGATAAAATTTCGGCCCGCCCCGTATTTAGGTGGTTAGGACATATATATATATAAAAAAAAAAAAAGAACGGAGGTTATTTTTATATTTTTCTTTTCTTTTTTGGGTATTAAAAAAAATGGCCGAAGTAACGAGGGTGTTCGCTTTTTTACAAACAGGAATCTTACATTCTAATTTGTAGAGTGATCATTCTTATTAAGGTTGAACACAGTTCTCATCTTCGCTCCTCTCTGCACAGTGTTTATTTTTCTCTAATTTTTTTTTTTTCTCTTGAAGTAGATAAAGTCGCCCATTCAGATAAAGTCTGATAAAACCTCACATCCGCACAGTGTTTTCTCTCTTCTCCTCCCTCTGCAAATCCCATCTGGAACAGACCCTTAGCACACGATAAAAATACATTATGTATCTATTGCCCTACTATTTTTGGAAATATATATAAAGCAAAAATATATGTGTGTGTGTGTGTGTGTGTATATATATATATATATGTTGATTGGTCTATGTTCGTTTATCACACGGAATTCGGAATTTTCCTGCAAGAAAAAAAAAACAAAAATTTCAAAAGAAAAGTACATCGCAAACAAAAAAAATGTTGATTTTGACTCTGTTAAGTGAGGTCCTAATACAATTAGTAAAAAAAAATGTTGATTTTGACTCTGTTAAGTGAGGTCCTAATACAATTAGTCAAAAACAGCGATCAAATCAACACTTGATTTTCCATTCAAGCAGCAGTCCAGTAGGAGGACTATCAGCAGCCATTGAATTTGCAATTATTGATACTATTATATCAAAAATACAAAACTCAAAGGGCTAAATTGAAAATAACGGTTTGACTTTTCAAAACCGCCTTTGTTGACTGAACCAAAAGACCTCCGCATTTATATTTTTCAACTGCCAACCCAACCCACACGGCTCCATCAACGTCCGTATAATCCCCGCTTATTGGGACCCACTGATTCCTCTCCTTATCACAGCCGTTAAAATCCCTTAGTATCTCTCATCCAACGGCTAATAAAAGCAACAGATCGCTGAGAGACACATTAAAGGTCATCAATTAACGCGATATTCAGTACTGACCCAGGACACGAGTGAAGTCTCTCTAATGATCTTCTATTACAGTTCCTCCTGTTGAAATTCACTGACATAGGGGCCCACTATGTACTATTAGTTGGTTATGTAATTAACAAAAGATAAGGGGTAAAATGAAACATGAATCCTGCAAGGGATTCTGGGACAGAGAATCCAGAGAATCCAAACACCGACGACAAAGCAAAAAGTCTCTGGATACATTGAAAATTCCATAGACACGGTACGATATTGAACAGACTGTAAGATATAAATTATGGTATCTTATGCACGGTTTATGAAAGACCAGGTGTACGAAACTTTTTGAGACTTCCACTGCAGCAGCGCTCGATAATTGGATATTTTCTGACGTACGCATGGTTTAAAGATGGAGCGTTGAACTTCTCTATAAAATTCGTCATTTATATTCCAATAATGCTTTAGTCTACCGGATAAATTCTGTACTGTGTTTAATCAGAAATTTATTCCCATGATCCTTCCTTGTCACTTTCTTTCTTCCAGTCTCACCATGAGAGAGCGGTCTACTCTGCTTTGCTCTCAATTTCTCCCTTCTCTCTATCATTTCTTCTTCGCTTATGACCTTCACCATTTAAATTAACCGAACTATCTTCTCAAAAGGAGAAAAGAGAGAGAAATGATTTAGCTCAATCACTGAATTGAAGAGCTCAGGTTTTCTCTACAACTCCTCTTGGCGAAAGATGCGACCTTTTGCTCTACAAACCCTACCTTTCACCCTCCTTTTCTCTCTCATCCCCTTCCTCACCACCTCTGCTGATGTCCCTCTCGGCTCAATTATAACCCCACTGAACTCTTCCTCTTCATGGCCTTCCCCAAACGGCACCTTCGTTCTCTTCTTTCTTTCGCCTCAGACTTCGCCTAACCTCTACTATCCTGCCATCTCCTACTCCTCTGTACCAATCTGGAATCCACCGGACCGGCCTCTTGTTGACTCAGGTGGGTCCCTCCGCCTCCTCCAATCAGGCAACTTGGTGCTTCAAAATTCGTCTGGCAACATCCTTTGGCAGAGTGACACGTCATCCCTTGGTGTAACCTCTGCATCCTTGCTTGATACTGGTAACTTTGTGCTAAACAATTCAAGTTCTTATGTGTGGCAATCCTTCGAACACCCAGCAGACACTATTATAACGGGACAAAATTTCACCTTAAACCAAACCCTCACCTCAAAGCCATACTCTTTCTCTCTCCTACAATCAGGAAACCTCACTCTCAAGTACAACGGTACTATCGAGTATTTTAACAATGGGTATAACACAACTTACACGCAAAACCGAAACTTAACCTCACCGGTTCTGTCCTTACAAACAAATGGCATAGTTCAAATTTACGACGGGTCTCTTAACTCAACCGTGGTTATTGCCTATAGCGATAATTATGGCGATACTACTTCCATGCTTCGGTTTTTACGGCTTGACAGTGATGGTAATTTCCGGGCTTACAGTGCATTCCCTGGATCATCTGCTAATGAAGCTGAACAGTGGTCAGCCGTAACCGAGCAATGCGATGTTTTTGGTTATTGCGGGAATTACGGCTTGTGCACGTACAATAATACATCTCCTATTTGCATCTGCCCCTCCAAAAATTTTGAATTCATCGATTCAACCAACCCAAGAGGTGGGTGTAAGAGAACCGTGGATCTGAGCAAGTGCCCCACAAATTCTACCATGTTAGAATTGGATAACACGCAGTTTTTAACTTACCCACCTGAAGTATCAAATGAGAGATATTTTGTCGGTTTAACTGCGTGCCATCAAAACTGCTTAACAGGTTCATCTTGTGTTGCTTCAACCGCTCTTGGTGACGGGTCGGGTTTGTGCTATTTAAAGGTGGATGATTTTGTTAGCGCGTATCAATCGGCAACCTTGCCTAGCACATCTTATGTAAAGGTGTGCCCACCTGCTGTACCAAACCCGGCTCCCTCGGGTTCAACCGGGCCAAATGGGGGACCCTCTCAGGTACGTTCTTGGGTGGTTGTAGTAATAGTTGTCGGTACAATCTTTGGGTTGGTTTTGCTCGAGTGGGGCCTTTGGTGGTGCTTTTGTCGCAATAGCCCAAAATATGGCGGGTCACCATCGGGTCAATACGCACTCCTTGAGTACGCATCAGGTGCTCCTGTGCAATTCTCATACAAGGAATTGAGCCGTGCCACAAGAGGGTTTAAAGAGAGGTTGGGATCGGGCGGGTTCGGCACGGTTTATCGTGGCTTGGTGAACCGCATTTCAGTTGCAGTTAAACGGCTCGAGGGAATTGAACAAGGCGAGAAGCAATTTCGTATGGAGGTGGCCACTATTAGTAGCACTCACCATTTAAATCTGGTGCGTTTAATAGGGTTTTGCTCTGAAGGAAGGCATCGGTTGTTGGTATATGAGTTTATGAAAAATGGATCCCTTGATGCGTACCTTTTCGGGGACGGGAAGCATTTACCATGGCCAATCCGCTTCAACATAGCTGTCGGTACAGCCCGTGGCGTGACGTACCTACACGAAGAATGCCGTGATTGTATTGTGCATTGTGACATAAAACCGGAGAATATTTTACTCGACGAGAACTTCAATGCGAAGGTTTCAGATTTCGGGTTGGCAAAGTTGATCAATGCTAAGGACCACCGGAACCGCACACTAACAAGTGTGCGCGGGACACGGGGATACTTGGCTCCCGAATGGCTAGCAAATTTACCGATAACATCCAAATCTGACGTGTATAGTTACGGCATGGTATTGCTTGAGCTTATAAGTGGCCGAAGAAACTTCGATGTGTCAGAAGAAACCGGCCGAAAGAAGTTCTCAATGTGGGCTTACGAGGAGTTTGAGAGGGGCGATTTCGAAAACATACTTGATCAGAGGGTTGTTTGTATAGATTTGGATATGGAGCAAATTGAAAGGGCTTTGAAAGTGTGTTTCTGGTGTATACAGGAGCAGCCTTCCATGAGGCCATCAATGGGGAAGGTGGTGCAAATGTTAGAAGGGGTAATGGAGGTCGAGCGGGCCCCGCCACCTAGAGTGCCACTGGAGACGACTCTGAATGTTACAGGTGGCGGTGACGGGGAGGCTACGGGTTCATTCATGGTGTTTACACCGGGTGCACTGGAGGAGTCGGTTTTGGTGAAGGATAATGAGTTGGACCCTCATTAATTCAAGATTTGTAAATGAAATTAGAGTTTTCAAACTGTTTATATTGTAGTATTATACAATTAATTTTTATTTTTATTTTTATTGAGCTTCTGTAATTTTGGCTATTATATGCAAATTGGAGTAATATAAATATATTGTAAGGAGATTAGATTAATTTCCAATGTTAAGGAACTATAATAGAACTTTAGGAGCCTTACATTATTCCATATCATAATTCCATAGCTCTTTTTATTATATTTCAAAGTGGCCTTGCCGTTGATGATTGATCAAAATTATAACAGTACATATTTATTGAAATTTATGCGGCTTTAACTGATGAAGTGACTTCGTCAATCATTTTAAAAAATATATATATATATATTAGACGATATATTTGGTTGAGAGATATCAGCAAATACTCGGACTGTAACTAATAGCAACAAAAAGAGTAGGCTACGGTGCTATGGCTCAATATTTGAGTTTTCAAAATTCTAATGATTGATCTGAATCGTTCATCTTGTTTTTCATATTAATGTGTTTGAAAATCAAATTTTACATTTTAAAAAAAAATTACTATTTTTTTAGATAGATAGAAAATTAAATATCTGAATAGTGCAAAATTTTTTAGATCAAGTGATTTTCTGCCTATCTTAAAAAAAGTAAAAAAAAATTTCAAAAAATATAAAATTTGGTCTCCAAACACATATTAATATGGAGAACAAGATAAACGATTCGGATCAACTGTTAGAATTTTAAAAACTCAAATATTAAGCCGTAGCACCGTTGCCTTACTCCGGCAAAAATTAGGTAAGATATATTTTATAATTTGTTTAGTATTAACTATGTAACTATCCAATTTAACAGAATCTTCAATAATTGTTCTTCACTCGTTTGGTGCATCTTCCAAGAAATTATATATCTATATATTGAAATTATAACGTTTAGAAGACATCATCGGTTTCGTAGTGTAGTGGTTAGCACTCCAGACTTTGAATCTGGCGACCTGGGTTCGAATCCCGGCGAGACCTTTCTTTTCTATCCTTTCTTTTTTTGCCTTTAATCCTCGTCTGGACGGAAATAAACACTAAATGCCCATTTAGATTTAATAATTACATAAAAAAATATACCTTTCTATAAAAAAAAAATTCATTTTAAATGGAAGATGTGGACAACGGCATTTAACAAATATGTTAAATGAAACGAATTGTATCAAATATCCTTTTATCCTTTTGTTTTTCTTTTTGCCTTTAATCCTCGTCTGGACTGTAATAAACACTAAATGCCCATTTAGATTTAATAATTACATAAAGAAAGATACCTTTCTATAAAAAAAAAATCATTTTAAATGGAAGATGTGGACAACGGCATTTAACAAATATGTTAAATGAAACGAATTATATCAAATATCCTTTTATTTTTAAATCTTAAGTTGAAAATAACGGCATTTGCCATTCATACAATAAAAGTATATTAATTTTATATATTTATTAGTTGTGCAAGAAATATATTGTAGATATAAATAAGCAATAAAAGTATATGTAATTACTTTTATAGTTAGCTTTTTTTTTGTATAATTCAAGAGTCAAAAACATCTTATAATAATTTGTACAAATAAACAAACAGTCTCAACTTAATGAACATTTTCAGTTATTGATTTATTTATTAAAATTAAGAGAATAAATGTGAAATAACAAATTATATCAAATATCATCCTTTAAATATATTAAATTGAAAAATAAATAAAAACAGCATATGCAATTCATACAATAAAAGTATCTTAATATTTATAAATTTATTAGTCAATATTAAACACTAAATAGCAATAAATATATTGTAGATATAAAAATCCCAAATGAAAACGAATAAGTATAGAATGAGGCTTATTCCTTTTAATTACTACAGTGTAGTTAATATCAAACATTTGACAAAATAATTTATCTTGAGTACAAGATCTACAAACTGAGCAAATAAAAAGCTATACAACCAATTTTTTATTCTTCTATATTGGGTGAATAATAATGTCAAAATAAATTATATGAATATTTTTTTTTAACATCTAATCAACGTAAAGAAGTATATTACACTAAAAAGAACACAAAGGAACAACAGTGCGCTAGAAAAAATTCCTACAAATGTAATACTTTTAGTAATTTATAACTACAATCTCTAAACAATATAGTATGATCTACATTGTCTTTTTCTGTGCTATAATCAATATCAAGGTACAATTAACATCAATTATATTGTTTTCCCACATCACATGATTAAATATTAAAATACATGCAACATAGATATATAATTTTTAAGGTTTTAAATAGTGATTATGAAGTCATCGCGAAAAAGCTAAAAAAAGCACTAAAAATAGTTGATAACACTAACATTTAAAGTCCGAAAAAATTATAATATAACTATTGCGCACTATAACGCAATTTAGAATCCTGATAATTTATGTATTAACTTCAATATAAAAATAAATCACTGTACATATCGAACTTTTTTGGTGATAAAAATGAGATGAGCATTGTGATATATAAAAAAGTACTACAAAACCGACATATCGCATAGAAAGAGACGCGTTCAAATTATAGAAATGCTAATCTGCAATTATGTAGTCTATAGGGCCCCAGCAAAAAAATTGTCTACATTTTCCCATTTCAAAAAATTTACATGAAAAATTTGCAGCATAACTTTGTTGCTTTTCGTGTTGCAAGTACGGAGTTAAAACACAGAAGGTGGCAGAACTGTGCAAATCTTAAAAACCGTTTGCTGATATTAGCTTTAGTATTTACAATGAACAATCGTTTTTAATGGATTAAAAAAGAAATCAAGTAAGAATTAAAAAAAAATCGTAGGACCTTATAAAACGAAAGAATAAAAGTGTAATTTTCTGTTTTAGAAGCAAACGCTGCAATCCTTTTGTAAACACAGTTCATTGATTTACTGTTTTGAAAGTCTTTTAAAAAGAGATGATAAACATTCAAATCTAGTGTTTTTTATCATACATTTTCTGGTTTTAATTAGGTCAAGAACAATTAATTATAAAAAAAGGGACATGAGAGCTTACATTTTTTTTTGTAAATTCGTAATTCTATTTACCACATTTAAAAAAAAGGTTTACAAAGAAGATGTCAATGCATTATCAACAAAAGAACATTTTTTTTTTTAACTTTTTCTTTCTTTCTTTTAAGATAGTGTATCAGTCAATATCTAAATCTTGATATTTTGCAATCCATTTCTGTGCTTCTTGAGATGAACTTGCCTTGTTCATAATAACTTTGCTTCCATTAATGGTGCCTAGTTCATAATCAAGGGGATCGTCTTCTTCGTCAAAACTGGACCGCTTCTTGGTTCGCCTCAACTGGAGAGATAGGAGGCGTGATACCTCCTGTAGCCCCCCCCATTTCTCCAGTGCTCGTGCAATGTCGTACCTTCCTGTGCAATTATAACAAGCTTGTAAGAAGGAAATTATATTTTTAAATGAGTGAGGCTATGGTAGTATGCATAGCGCGGATTGGTTTGTACTATGGATCGATATCTTCATTTTTAAAGTTCAAATAGTCAATTTGAACCGTTCATAATGATCTCCATATGGAAATGTACTTGGATAGGAAATTTTACATTCCTTTAGAATTTTTTACTATTTTATTAGATAGATAGAAAATCAGCCAATCTTAAAGATTTTGAACCATCCCAGAAAGCAGTGATTTTCTATCTATTTAAAAAACTAATATATTTTTTTTAAATGTAAAATTTGGTCTCAAAGTACATTTTCATATAGAGATCATATTGAGCGGTTCAGATCGACTGTTTGAACATTGAAAACAAAGATACCACAGACCCATCCGTTGTTTGCCAAGTACCATAGCCTCACTAAGGAAAAAAGATTCCAAATTAATTAATTGGCAAACCACATTGAAATACAAATTTGGTTTGGATCAAATAACAAAATACTTTCAAATTTTCGAATTACCAGCACGCTCAAAAGATTTTCGGCTCGGCATAAATGTGGGATCCATCCCCCAATTTCTCTGGAATCTTCTAATCTGCAATTTTAACAGATTTTTAACCAAATATGCTAGGACATTTCATAATTAACGGAAAATATAAAAATGAAAACTATATAAAAATATGGAAGGTATAGTAGTACCTCTACATGCAAATTTTCCAAATTATCCCAATAACCTTTGGGTTTTCTATCCTTATAAGCCAAAGATAAATTCATCAACCCTGCTACTTTTCTAAAACCACCCATTTTTGTTATCGCCTTTTCAATATCCACCCTTCCATGTTGCCTGAGTTGTTTTCTCATGGGCATAAACCCGTCTTGCCCATATGTCGAAATGAACCCTAGAATTTCTGATTTTAACACCTCCATGTCAGTTTGCAAACCCGGCACTTTTGGTCTTTGCGAATTGGCACTTTTAGAGGGCTGGAAAATGGATACTTGGTCAGCAAGACTCTTTTGGAGAAATTGTAAGCTGTCGGGATCATGTGAGGTTGGTGTAACAGGAGGATCAATGGACCCGGTCTTGGCAAGTTCTATTTTTTCAGCATAATCACGGATTGCACATAGGTTTGATGGTAAATCTTCGTATATAACCTGAATTGAGGAAAAAAAAAACAGAGAAAGAACATTGAATACAGAAGTTGCATTTGTAAACCACTGGTACAGTAAATAATGTACAAGTAACATATCTATCCATTATTTTGTACATTTTTTTTTTTGCCTATTAGAAGGAATCTTCTTTTTAGAGAACAAGTCATTTTTTCACTATTTTTTTTCATATATTAGGGCATTAATCTAATTTAGCTTTTAATGAATGATTTAGTTTTCTATCAAGCTGTCAAACCATACCAACCGATACTGGCAAAATTTAATGAGTCAGAAAATGGTACATGCCTTATGGTACAACAGGCAATGCACTTGCTATGCTAGTTGATATCAACGCTTGTGTGATAGCAACTGGCACCATCTCAGACTACTATCGTACCCAGATCAAACATCAGTTACATCACAACTGGTGCTAGACTGTACTGGTACAATTAACAGGAACTGGTTTGTTGTGTACCTCTTCAACAATTGCTTCTGAGAGAAAGGTATCTTGGTGCATCTTTGTCTCAACCATATATTTAAGCAACGTGTGATGATCTCCTAACTGTTCTAGACGCCACCTTGTCACAATAAAAAATAATGACCCTTATTGACAATTTAAGGAAATCACATTTAATATTTCCTATATATATATATTTTAACACCTCCCTTGAAAGGAGTAATAAATTAGCAGTCAAAATGTTAACACACCTCCCTTGAAAGGAGTCGAAATCTCCCTCGACCTGTTCAAAGCTTATTTCTTTCTCTAGTTCTTCATTCAAATCTAGTACCACTCGTGCATGGAGTACCATGTACAACAACCCCTTGCATCCTTCCTGCATAGAAATAAAAAAAAATTCTAATATTTCAAGGGGGCATAGGGAGGGAGGGAGAAAGAGATGATTATGCATCGTACCTGAAGAATGCGAACCTTGTTATTATCTCGAAAGACGACTTTGCTGATTGCTAAGTTCGGTACAATCCTGTTCAATATATATAATTGGGGGTTAAAACCTACTTGAGTGATAAATTTTAAAAATTTCAAGTTAGGAAGATAAACCAGAAAGTAATATACTGAATGAATGAACATTATACTCTGGCAATTCTTCGTAGGCTGTTAAAACATTCCACACTTCCCTAACTGGTGCCTTCACAGTGATGCTAGCATACACACATCTGTGGGTGCCGCCATTTTCCTTTTGTATATTAAAAAGACAAGAGATAATTATATTAATGCTTTCGGTATTTTGTACAATCTTAATAGGGGCAATCTTATGACTTGTAATTTCCTACATTGTTCTGTCTCTCAGTTGGTATTGATGTTAAATAAAGAGAACCATACAATACAAAACAAACAAGAGAGTCTCGGGGAAATAGACTATTCGCAAAAGCCTTCAACTACTTCATCTCTATAAATTAGAAACAGACCATTTTGCGCTACATTTCATACCAAACTGAAAATTTTAGATCAAAAGGGACATATTTTTAAGCAAACCCTCTTAAGTTTAAAGAAATCTTTCTTCCTTCTTTTCTACCCATTCCTATTTTGCCCAAGTAATAGTGCTTAATTGGTTATCAAAGAGTTTCGTACAAAGGAAGTGGAATGAGCACACCTGTGCAAGAAAACTTTCACTCTAAAGTCAAAAGAAAAGACATTACTTAAGAGTAATTAATCATCCTGATATAAATGATAAATGTAATGCTGCGAATACTGAGAAGAATAAAATTACCAGAAGTCCATCAAAATTGCGAAGATGTATCTCATCTACCATGCAAGGTCTATCAATCCTGCAAGTATTTCCATAAATACCCCATTTTTTCCCATTTAATGCACCATCCGCTTTCACGCCCGTGTCACTATTCAACTTTTTAACTCCCGATAAGTCTTTAAGACTGGAGACATGCGCCTTCAGATCTATGCTGTCGCTATTTACATCAGTGATTTCTCTGCATTTTTTCTCTGCCCAGAATGCCAATGCCTCGAGGTTTGTTGGAAGATCGGATCTAATTATTCTCTCCAGTAATATTGCCGGAAAGTTCAACCTTGGTATGACATTTACCTCATATGATAGTTTTGCTGTGCCAGGCCTACTCAAATTAATTATATGTTGGTAACCGTCAAATAAAATAAAAATTATCTGGGAACCTCCCTTTTTTTGAGAATATACAAATTTAATGTACATCCATATGTAGAATGCAGGTCTCTTGTATAATTTGAGAGAGGCTATGGTACTATGCATAGCACGGATTGGCCCATACTTTGGATCAATATCTCCGTTTTCAAAGTTCAAATAGTTGATTTGAACCATTCAACATGATCTCCATATAAAAATGTACTTGCAAACAAAATTTTATATTTTTTTACTAATTTTTAGATAGGTAGAAAATCATTTGATTTAAAAATTCTATGTTTGGACTTTGAAAACAGAGAAATTGATCTATAGTATGGACCAATCCGCGCTATGCATAGTACCGTAGCCTCACTCGTATAATTTATACCCATTCTGGATAAGATTTTTAACTTTTATTGAATTGGTACAACACCAGTTGCTCGGTAAGTCGATACAAGCATGTTTCTACAAGTGTGGAATAGTGAAATACTGGTTCAAGATGCAAATTGTTTATATAAGAAGTGGAATATAAAATGAAACGCACCTTGTACAGGCAATAACCGACCACTTGCCTTCAAACTTCTTAAAATCCCCATCAACCATGGAGAAATGGAGCTCGCGGCCATTAACCTATCCACAACAATTCATCTTAGAACCTCTAACTAAAATTTCAAATCAATGCCTATAACAAATGCAAAATTACCGAGTTGGGAATCTCTTGAAGATCCAGAACTACTCGTGCCTCAATGTGCCAATAAAGTGCTCTTTGAAGACCTCTCTGTTCTAACCATATCCTCCCCTCATGTGGGCATGGTATCCTTCCACTGTTACAAAACCCAAAATTGAACAATTTTTAGGGCATTTTTGCAAAAAATGTGGAAAAAAAATGTTAAAATAAAACAATATGATTGAAAAATAAACAAAAAGGTACCTATAAACAAGATTGGGAATGTAATCAGCAAGCCTTCCGTAATCCGTGAGCACGCTCCAGACGGAGTCTACGTCAGCATTGACTACAATTGACGCATGAACCGCTCTCTCGCGCCAAGAGATAACCTGCACATCGCATCGCACGTGACCTGCCTCCTCTTCTTTCTGCTTTTCTTTCTCCTCTTTCTCTACTTTTTTCCTTGAAACGTGAGATCGATTCGGGTTCTTCTGAGCTCCGGTTACTGCAATGGCGGCCCTGGTTTCAACTCGAGCAACAAAGAAGTGATCATAGCGGAGGTGATTGAGTGTAGAGTTACGATTAGGGTTTGGATGGAGGGAAGGAGAGGTGAGAGAGCGTAGAGCTCTCATGGAGGTTGTGAAGTGTTACTGAGAAGAGAGACAGAGATACGTTGGATTATTTGTGGTTGTCCTTCTTTTCGAATTCATTTCACCCCAGTTAACGCAAATTTTGAGTTTAGATCCGAGCCGTCCAATAAGTGTTAGCACGAATATTAAAAGAACTCCATGCATTCCATCTCGGGCTGGATTGGCCTAGATTCTGATCTAACGGTCATGATCTAAACAAAACAATTTAGTTACTTCAGGGGATCCGGCAACTTTTTTCCCGTGTTTATTATGTTTGTTTGGCGAATGGATATTTATCTGGCGGGAAAGAAAGATAGCTGTGTGGCCACTTGTTCATTGGATATCCAGATTCTCTAGGACATGTTCGGTGTAAATTTTACTGAAATGAATCATATATAATGAACGTTCAGAGGATCTTTACTCTGTGCCTCGTCTGATTAGAACGTTGGATGACGTGGCCCGCTATAAGTCATGAATATATATGTGCGTCCGTTCTAGTCTAGTCAAGTCCGACTTAGGTCGGGTCTGGGTCAATGTATGGGGCCCAAGAGCAGTGTCTCATAGTATTAGCCTCTGGATTCGGTATAGGAGTTCGGATCCTCTGCATTACCTACCTTTTGAATTAAAATCTAGGCCGTCCGATCTTAATCCGAACTAATCGGAGCCTGTAGTGTATGGGGTTAATTAAGATTCGTGCTAATATATAACAAACGGATAGGATTTGAACTCAAACGGTGAGGGTATAATTTCGGTATATACTATGTCGCTAACTACAAAAATACCCAAAAGTTAGATAAGGTTTTAATTTAAAATGGAAGACTTCAAAAGGACAAAATTGTAAACATGGCCAAATTTTCAACTTATAAATAGAACACCGCCAAGCTCTCTTGAGTCTTGACTAAGAGTGGTGAAATCTGAACTCAAATTTTGAATTTCGCGCTGGGAGAGTGAGAGAGACGAGCGACGAGCAAAAATGGCATCCGCCAGAGCTAACAAGAGATCGAAGGAAAGCAGCGCAGAAAGCCTTGTCGGGATTGGATCTGATAAGAAGAAGAGACAGAGAGATGAAGATCTTGGCGATTTTGATCCAGATCTAGACATCTCCGGGTACTCCGTAACATTCTTATGTTCATTCCCCTTTATCCAGTAGATCTATTGATTTACCTGTGGATTTCTTCAGAAAATTTATCCATTATGCTTCAATTCCTCTTGAATGAGGCAATAAGCATGGCTATGTCTCGCTTAGTTCTTTTTTTTTCATTGGAGCAATGGTAGTTTTTATATCTTATTTGACTTTTGTGTTAATCAGATTGATCTTAGTTTTACCCTGATGTTCTGACATTTAGCTCGAATTACCTTTTAGTTTCCTGATTATGTAATTTTCATGCCAGTTCCTCACCGAATAAATCCAAACTGATTGCATGATTCGTCTCTGCTGAAATCAGAAAGTAGCATATATAGACAAATTTCAGATCTATCCTTTGACTCTAAACATGCATTAAATGTGTTTTTTATTTCAGTGATATAAAAGGAATCTTATCAGCCTTACATAGCATCAGAGAGAAGGCACAGAAAGATGGCCAGAAGAAGAGTGAAGAAACAATTGGAAGGTACTTATTTAATAATTATTTTTTTTAAATTATTCTTGCAATTATAGGGAAGTTCCTTAAATCAATTTATGAATCACCCTGATTAAAATTTGATTCTTGTCTGATCTGACAAAAATTTAGGTGAAAAGACTATATGTGTATTCACTGGATTATATTTATAGTTATTTTTTTAATAATTTTATGCTGAGATTATATTTATTGTCTAGAAGGCTTAACATTAGCATCTGTAATACCACTGACAAGTTATTATTGGGTTTTCTTGACAACAGTGTGGCATCAGAGGTTCGCAAGGTGATAGATGATGCCAAGTCTAAGGTTGACAAAGACAGGTAATTAAACATGAATTAATAGTCATATTTTTGTTTGTCTTGCATTGTGTAAGTATATATTAATGTTTCCAATTCATGAAAACAATTTGTTAGCTGTGATCTTAATTTTAGGCTTCATTTTGTTGCTACTGATTCTATAATTATTTATTTCCTTCTAGTAAGCTATGTTCTAATCCTAGAATGGAAAAAAATAAGAGAACTTTACAAAAGCTCCTCAAATTCAATTATTTACAAAACAGCAATTGCCTTGTATTGAGAACAAAAAACAATTGTGTTTAACATGTTAAGGAATCTTTTTTTGTTTGAAAATATTTCAAACTAATTAGAAGCAAGAGACTGTTTTCAGTTACCTGATATCAAGGGGGTCTTTCTGCAAAGTTCACTCAATCACTTGTTCTGAATTGAATTTAATGTATCCTGATCTGAACTCTTTGCTTTGTATATCAGACAAAATTTCTTGAAGTCCCTATTGAAGCTTTCTAAAGAGGTAATAATAAACCTATGGGATATTGCGGTAATTTATATAGTTAAAATATATAGCTAATCTTGACTTGATTGTTGTAGTGTGAAAATTCACTGAAGAATGAATATGCCAAGTTTCAAGGAGCATATGAGAAATTTGCGAAAGATAAAGCTGCCTCTTTACAATCTTTCAAGGGTAACTTTGCCCATCTCTCTTTCTAATTTTGTACATAGCAAGGCTGTGCAAATGAAATGATATGTTTTCTGTAATCTTGTCAAAATAAAATACTATCTTCGATCTGTTTTTGTTCTTATAACTCGTGCTTTCTTTTTTTGTAGAGATGTTTGAGAAATATGAAGGTGAAAAGGAGAAACTGTTTGTCAAATATGAGCAACAAAGTAAGAATAAAGCAACTCAAGAAGAGATCTATTTAGTTTTTCATTTTAGATATAAATCACATCATTTTTATATTCAATTTTCAGGGAAAAAAGAGAAGAGCACTCTGTCTGATTTAGAGAAACTATGCAAGGAGAAGGTAGCAAGTGCCGAAGAAGAAATAAAAAAGAAGCAGCAGGTACATGTTTATAACCTGAACCTTGTTATGAAGTTGTATATTTTTGTTAGATTGAATTTAATTTGAATTTGAATTTGAATTTGAATTTGATTCTTTGAACAGGATGATAAATCATTCAGTATCCTTCGTAAATCACTTGGGTCATTTTTGGATTGTGGCTCTGATGAAGAAGATTTGACGCCTTGAAATCTTAAAAAACATATTCACAATAGACTTGCTCTTGTTTCACCTAAATATCAGTCATATCCTTGTCTACTGACAAATGCATCTTTTTCCTTTTTTTATGTACTTGATTTTTTTTACTAACATAAAATTTGTTTTAATTCGGTTGAGTATCGTATGGATTGTTATAATTCATATCATCTAAACAGAAATATTATAGTACCTTAGGTGATATGAAGTCATTTTAATTTTCAGAAGCAGACTTTTGTAAATCATAAACCATTCAATCTAACTATCGTTACTCATTAGCAACCAGGTTTCAATAGTTACAGATATCATGAGATGCTAAGCAAACATCATCTACTCAGTTAAACTTTCTCTGGTTACCTCATGGGTTAGAATTAGGGGATCTTCTTTAAGATTTGTGCCAAGCAAAAAGTTACAGCACTGGATCTGAACTCCAGAATTACATCCATGAAAGTTATAACAAGAAATGAATTAGATGTCATCAGCAAGGCTGATGTCGTAACAAGAGGCGAGTTTGGGGATGGTGCCATCATGTATAGACTTGTCGAGAATCTCATATTTCTTGTAGTCAGTTGTCAGTGCTTCTTGTTCCTGCTCTGCAAGTTTCCCCTCTATCTCTAGTTGTGCCTGTAGTTCCAAATATATGGTTTCATAATCGTTAGTCTGTAAAATGTTATTATTATAAAGTTATACACTGTAGTGTTGTTACTGTTTTACCACTTTGGTCCATAGTTTCTTTTTAATGTTCCATCTTAGTCTCAAGAACATTTAAATTTTCATCATATTGATCCCTACCATATTACTACGAGTCAAATCAATCGACAAAAAACCCATATAGCCATTTTGCATGGACACAACTAGAAACAAGCCATGTGCACGACTTGCAATGACAGCCTGTTGACATGGTCAACTTTTTTATTCATTGACACAACATAATGATCCCTAGTTTCTTTTATTGTTATACAAGTCATCCCTGTTCTGTTACTGTTTCTCCACTTTGGTCTCTAGTTTCTTTTAATGTTCCGTTTCAGTCTAAAGAATTGACATTTAAATTTTCATCATATTTAATTCCTACTTTCTTACTTCAAGTCCAATCAATCAACAAAAACCCCATAGAGCCATTTTGCATGGACCCACCTAGAAACAAGCTGTGCCTGTGCCGGACACAGCCATGTGCACAACACGTGTTGACACGTAACCGACATGGTCAACTGTTATTTAGGACATGGTCAGTTCATTTACACAGCATCAAGTAAAACTGTCCCATCGTTCTAATCTAACAATTGGATACCATTTCTATATATCTCCACAATGCTCAACTGTTTACTAAAATATTAAAAAGAAGTTAGGTGCTATATTAGAGTTAAACGAAAGGTCAAGCATCCTGTCAATTTAGTAATAAAAATACATACAACTTTGTATCTAATATTTATTAGCCTAAAGGAGATTTTTAATCACATCACCTTGATGAGTGCAATCCTCTCGGCCTGGTGCCGTTTCGCCATCAACTCCAGCTTCTTGATATTATCCGAATCCGGGTCACGAGGTTCGACCCACCGAAACTCGATTGGTTTTTTCCCAGGTCGGGCAGGCCGGTCAGGGAACAATTCAAGCCAAGCCCGCTTGGCCCGGACAGGACGGGGCATGCCCGACAACATAAAAGGGAAGTCAGTAAGTGTCTCGACCACAGCCTTGGCCTTTTTCTCGCTCTCCATTTCAACCAGTGCCGCCTGGGCCAAGTTTTCAAATGGAAACACCTGGTTGGGAAGGAATTCAACGGTTTCTACTCGACCCACTTGGCCCAAAGCAGCTTTTATCACTGCATCTGTAACCTTTGTGGAAATGAAATGAACAAGTTTTATTCTTTTGCAAGTGATATTGTAATTACCTTGTGGTTTTATTTTTTAAAAGTAAATTTTCAACACCAGAAAAAATTGTGCTTGCCTTCCTTTTTTTTGGATTTTCCCTATCAAGCCTTTGAATTTGCAAAGTTTTGTCAGAATATTTATATACTTTTAACTGTTTATTTTTTTTTACTTCTAATGGGAGACAGACAACCAAAGAAAAAATCAAACTTGAAACAGTTCAAGAAATGTTCACCGGAAATAATATAGCTGATATAAAATCAGAAAAAAGGTACAGCATATTAAAAGAATTAATTCAAAAGGGATATCTGAGAATTCTAATGGTACTTCTATAAGCTGTACTATAAATCAACCATATGTCACATTTACAAACTTTACTGGTACAAAAGAGATTAAACAACCTGGGGAGAGAGGTGTTCAATGTAGACAGTCCTTTTAACCTTCGCCTCAAATTCGGCAAAAAATTTTCTCTGCTCCTCAATTGACAGTGGCACTTGACCCTCTGCGTGTGATGTTGAGGCCATTACACCTGTAAGCACAAATGCTACCTGTTGTTAACAGTTAATCAGGCCTGGTACAGTTGTACCAGTAGCATTGTATCTTTTTCTAGCAAGTCTAGTCCTGTTGAGAAATGTTACCTCAGATTTCAATTATAAAAAAAGGGGGAATTTCATATACACCCCTCAAAAACCTCAAAATTACATATTTTCCCCCTCTAAATTTCATAATATCATATTTACCCTTATAAAATTTAAAGTG
This sequence comes from Carex pumila, assembly GCA_033356055.1. NCBI lineage: Eukaryota > Viridiplantae > Streptophyta > Magnoliopsida > Poales > Cyperaceae > Carex > Carex pumila. Next base: position 119,808 of record JARJHM010000847.1, read on the forward strand.
AAATTGTATCATAATTACCCTTCTAGATTTAGAGCTGAATTCGGATGCTATGAAGTTTCAACAAAATTTTACCTCAGATTTCAATAATAAAACGAAAAAGGGGGAATTTCATATACACCCCACAAAAACCTCGAATTCATGTATTCCCCCCTCTAAATTCCATAATATCATTTACCAGTAGCTGAATTCTACAAAGTCTAGTCCTCTTGGTTTGGAGCTGAATTCAGATACTACAGTTGCAATAAAGTTTTACCTGAGATTTCAATAAAAAGAAAAAATTATTAGCCTAGACTGTTACTGATATGAACCAGCTAAGGTTGCCAACTAACTGAAAGCAAGAAGTAACAAAACTAACCAAGAAGTAACAAAAGCAACCCCAATTAACCAAAAGGAACGCAGATGATTAAGCTAATAAATTATGAAATTGAACCAAGAGAAACCTTAATACCGTAATTCTCCAAAAGGGAAACAAAAAGAATCACATTTTTTTCCTACTGCGACCACTATCCCTTTCCTCTATCCTCACCTCGCGTCGCACTAGATCGTATTTGGCCAGAGGAAAAAAAAAAAAGATAAACACACACACACTGCAACATATAGAGCAACAGAGAGAGAAAGAGAGAGAGACCTGGAGAGAAGTGTCGCAGGAACGGAGCTCCGATTTGGCAAAACCCTCGCCTTTTGAGAGGAAAGGGGAAAGAGGGGGAGCGAGGGGTTTGGTCGGTTTAATGGCTAGCGCGGGAGAAAAAGGGGAAGCTTGTCGGAAACTAAAAAGAGAGCAAAAAAAGAAGGACGATTAATATCCTGATTTTTACTTGAATTCAGATCCGTGATTTTTATTAATACCCTCCAACAAAAAAATAATAGTACATATAAGTGTCAAAAATGTCCTAACTGTCCAGTATTTAGACAATCAGTTTTTTTTTTTTTCTACTAAACCACTCAGCGTTTGGGTGGTTAGCTATAGTAACTTTTTTTTTAGAGATATAAACATTTTCATCAAAAAATAAAAAAATAAAAAATATTTAATTTTATAGCCAATATTTATTTTGATATTTTTTTTAATGTTAAATTCAGTGTTAAAAATGAGAAATGAAGACAACACCCTGCGCTGTGAAACTTCTAAATAATAAATCTAACTTAAAAGACAGTAAGAAAGATATCAAAACAATCATTTTAATGTCTATTTTTTATCGCAAATATTCATACACACTAAGCATCTCTAAAAAAAAGCTTTAGCTAATCGGTCCACAGTGAGGCAGTTTGCTATAATTTTAATTTTTTTTTAGAAATATTTAGTGTGTATAGAATGAACGTTTGCTATAAAAATTGGTATTCTACATGTTCGAAAAATAAAAATGAAAAACTTAATCAAAAACTTCAACTCAAGTTTGGAGGCTTTTCTCTTTGTTTGTTGGCAACTTTAGATATGTATTTGTCAATTTTACATCTCCAATGGGTGCCTAGCGTTTGTTCAAGTATTTGCAATATAATATGACAAATTAGAATGCCTCTTCAAAGTAATTTAATCTGATCGATATAACATCACATAATCTGTCTTTGATTACAATATATTCATCTAGGATAGGTGTCATACAATATATATTTTAGATGAAAATATTAAAATCTCTCTTAAAAAAATTATTATTTGGTAAACATTTGTAAAAAAAAAAATCACAATCATTTTAAAACTAGTATATATTTGCTATTTGCTAGTATAAACTAATTTGTACCTTGATAAGCATCTGAAAATATAAAGATTTCTAAAAGAAAAAAGTTAATGTAGCTGATCGCTTAAATGTTGGACAATTTGGTAAACATCTGGAAAAAAAAACTGACCTCCCAAATACTAAGCAGTTAGGGTATTTTTTTTTTTTTTAAATTCAGCTCAGATGGCATATTTGTTATTTTTTTTTGTTGGAGGGTATTAATAAAAATCACAAAATTAAGATCCCTAAAGTAATCCAAATTTTGTTTTTGGATCTGGACCGTCAGATCTGCTCCGGCACAATATTAAAGTAGCATCATGCATTATTCCACTTCGGACGGACCAGATTGTCCCGAATTCTGATCAGACGGTCATAATCTAAAACCAAAATGGGGTTAGTTCGGACCCACTTGTACTTGGGTTGGGCTGTTCTCCTTTCACGTTTTCTTGTGCCATAAATTGTTTATTTAGGGAGCGGAGGAGCTTCTGTTCGGGCCAGATCGTTAGATTTGTGTCAAAATTCGTGCATAATTTTTAATAATTTATAATTTAATTTAACACACTAATCTTAACGCGTACGGAACAGTATAGATGCGCCAAATTCTTTTAAGAATTCAAATTGTATCATTTTCTTAAAATAACATGCGTGTCAAAAATGTAATACAATACTTGCCAAAAATATAATACAAAGTTTCTTTTTTTTTTTTCTTGTTTTTTTTTTGCTCTGAATTACCCACAGAACTCATCCATGTAATTATTAAAAGAAGCTAGCATTGCCTTTATTGTTCTCCATCTCTGAAATCCTGTGCATATTTCACCTCATTGCAATCCACCCATTGGCCACTGGTGCCTCACTGAGCCACAAGAAATGGATGTAAGTCATATAGTTTTGCACTTACACTAACCTGATTCTAGAAATTAATTAACTAATGTTATTAGCCCAGAATGAATTTTTTGTAATTTTTTAGTAAGAAAATATGTCCTTTTTACATCCACAACACCAAAAAAACAAGAATTTAATCATTGAGGCTGTGGTACTATGCGGGTGCGTTTGGATGCCCTAGAGAATAGCTACTATTGAGAATAGTAGATTAAGTATAGTGAGAATAGCTACTATTTAAGAATAGCGCTAACTCAAAGCTATTCGGAAGTTGTTTGGATTGAACATTTAGAATAACTACTGTAGGAATTGAGGCTTTGAGAGAGTTCATTTGCTATTCCATGTTTTTGTAGGAACAGCGAGAACAGCGAGAACAGCGCTATTCTCGCTATTTCTGAGTATGTTTGAATGGATCGGAATAACACTATTCTCGCTGTTCTCACTATTCTCGCTATTCTCGCTGCATCCAAACATACCTTGCATATATTGAGTTTGTGGATGAGAACATCTTTTAGACTATTGACTATTTCACGCTTGTTATCTACTTAGGGTCCAATATCGTGGAGTAGGTCTGATAGACATCAGACTTACTTTAAATTTGATGGTTTACATAACTGTCCAATCCACTTTAAGATGTGCTATGTTTTAATATTCGTATGTACTCATATCAATTTTTGTACGCACAGATCTTAAAGCAGATCAAAATGATCTACCCTGTTCTCTTGAGTAAAGATTAAAGATTAAATTACCCAACTATTTAATTTTCACAAGAGATTCTTTTATTTAGATTTCGAACCTGTAACCTCTAACACATAAAACATTGTCTTTACACACCTGTTCTCGATTTACTCCGTTCTCAGCCCCAGAGTTTTTTTAAAACCATTTCGAATTTTTGACACCCGTCTTTATCCGCAAGGGACGAGAATAATAAAACATCAAACTATTCCAATAGTACTAATTTGAGATCATGTATCACTAAGAAATGTTAACGACATGTTAACCACATTTTTCCAATACTTATTTGCAAGAAACAAAAGTTTAATTTTAAATTGTTGGAGCCAGACTCAGGTGAAATAAACAGATCAGCTTTTGTTCTTGCAACCAGTTTGAATTGAGTGCTAATTACCGCCACAAAATTTTTTTTAAGATAATTGAATTTTTTTTTTTTTGTAAAATAAAACCAGCACCATATGTACAGTGCTCAACGCTTATATATACAATACTACAAGAATAATAAACTATAATGAGAGCTACATATAATGACAATTTGAACTCCAAATTGTAAACATCATTGCGATACATATATAGGGAAGCAATCCAGAGAACAAACCAAACCAAAGAAAACCAAACCAAAGGAAAAAAAATGGAAACTGATATATATATATATATATATATATATATATATATATATATATATATATATATATATATATATATATATATATATATATATATATATATATATATATATATATATATATATAGCTAATAATTATTACTTCGTCCTTGGGTTGTAATATCCATCGATAGTGTAGAATGTCTGAAGTACTGTAAGAATCAGCAGGATGCCAGCTGCGAACACTGAGATTCCCGTCCATGGGCTATTGAAGTAGTTATCCTGCAAGTTTGCCCATCTACGGTTCCAACTTGACTTGTAGTATTTTTTGACATTCTGAAACAAATCGGAGAAATGATTTTGATCGTAGTCGATCAAACCAAGGTCACCAATTTCATTGAAGAAACTGGCCGCGGTTGAGTGGTTGCTCATAGTATTATAAATAATGTGAAATTTTTGAAGTAACTCGACATCCTTTTCTGTATCAATAAGATCATTCATAAATTTCATGTAGGTGCTAATAATTCGAATGGAGGGTGGCATGAAATTCTCAAAGGCGATGAGATTTGCCAATAAGGCTGCCATACTTGGGTCAATTTTTAGGCAACACATGCCCATGATGCCCTTGGAAAATACAACTTGAAGGCCTGTATTTTTGTTTTTTGTTTTTTGAAACGTTATACCTGCTGTCTTGTGAAGTTCAGTTGCATTGGCTATCAACTTTGTTACCCCGCGGTGATTTGCCCAGTTGGTTTCCGCCTGTCTGGGATCCCTAGGCTTATTCATTATTTCAATTAATGGTGTTTTACATGGCACGGAGGCTTTCCAATAAAAGTCGAGCAAATGGTCTGATTCGAAATTCAAGCAATTATCACTGCTTGTCCATGGAAAATCCAAGCATACAAAATATTTAACGACATCTATAAGGGGGGCAAATTGTCTCTCATCTGGAAAAAGCCAGTAATACACCACATTTATAAAAAAGAGGGGAATTTGATTCTCTAACAGAAGCAAGTCAGATCTTACGTCTTTCATGTTCACCTCTAGAAAACCCGTGCTCTTCATTCCAAAAAAAGAGAGCATTATTCGGATAATAAAGCAGCTATCCAGAACTAGCATATTAACAAATTCAGCACCACTAATTTTGTTAAATTTCTTTTTATAGAAACTCCGAGCACGCTTTTCAAATTTCATAAATGGGCCGACAGGTACGACCCGATCAATATTACTTCCACCACCAGCTGACCGCTTCACAAGGTCTGACATGCACCGTTCTTTTTTATCTTTCATGGCTTGGAGTTGGAGGTTTGGACGGTCACGGTGGTACGGCCCAATAGAAACCAACTTAGGCACAAAATCAGATATTTCTCGACCGTATTTGATGTGCGTTGGGGCAGGGAAAATAGAATCTGATGATGAATTGGAATCGTGACGCCAATAAGGTCTAACCTTGATCTCTTCGTTCTCCGGGCCTTCTGCGGCTGATGTCTCTTCGTTCTCCGGGCCCTCTGCGGCTGATGTCATTTCGATATCTATCACTGGGTCCATTTTGCTTTCTGTGTATGTGTTTTGGTTTGTTTTCTGGTTTCACAATAGCATGTAGGGTTGGGTGTATATATATATATATATATATATGAGAGGGTTTATATAAGACACTGCCACTGTCAGATTCTAAAAAAAAAAAAAAAGGGTTTATATAAGAAAAAAAGTAATATGATTGGGTGAATGAGAGTTTAAAGAAGACAAAACGTATCTCTTTATTTCATTATTAAGTACGTTAGGTGTCTGATCTATCAAAAGTTACAATTGAAAGATGAAATTTTGAATTTAATCTTATCCATCGAATCACATAATTTGTCTTCTTTTAATTAAATGCATCTCGTTTATGTGTAGAAGTTCAAATTTAGTTAGAATAAAACTCGTCACATGTACAACCACATAATATGTTACAATTAAATTTGAGTCAACTAAGTCTTTTAGCGATTTTTTTTTATATAAAATATCTTTTCTTATTTCTTCTTCTTCAATTGAACAAACTCCGCATATATATTTTCTTACTCCTTCATTTAAACACAATGGAAATTGATATTTCTTTTCCTTATATCTCCTTATTTGTTTCCTTGTATCTCCTTGTTCTGATTTTTTTATTTTTATCCAAAAATTAAATTGATTTTCAAAAATTAACCGAACCGGATGTGAATTTTCAAATCTATCCAAACCGGTTAACCGTTAACCGGACCAAATTTCCGGTTAACCGTTAACCGGACCCTTCAGTTCGGTTAACCGTTAACCGGACCCTTCGGTTCGGTTAACCGTTTAGCGAACCCTTCGGTTCGGTTAACCGTTTAGCGAACCCTTCGGTTCGGTTAACCGTTTAGCGAACCCTTCGGTTCGGTTAACCGTTTAGCGAACCCTTCGGTTCGGTTAACCGTTTAGCGAACCCTTCGGTTCGGTTAACCGTTTAGCGAACCCTTCGGTTCGGTTAACCGTTTAGCGAACCCTTCGGTTCGGTTAACCGTTTAGCGAACCCTTCGGTTCGGTTAACCGTTTAGCGAACCCTTCGGTTCGGTTAACCGTTTAGCGGACCAAGAG
>JARJHM010000848.1:0-126170 GCA_033356055.1 Carex pumila
GTGATAGGTTCAGATGAGGTATATTATTATTACAAGTTCTTATACTTCCGAATTAGTATCTATGTGATAGAGTTATAGATGATTTTGGATTTTACTTCAATTTATTATGAAATTTTGCAGGAACCAGTCAAAAAAATGATTATTCCTGGAGGTCCGAAAGCAATGAGTCACTAGAAGGCATTTGATGGTATCAATTTTGACAAGCTGGGACAGACATTCAAACATATTCGTGATCAGTTTTTGGAGCTAGATGGCAGCTCAATCGCAATCGATTCCCCAGCTGATCTTTTATGTTTAGATGACTCCATACGCGTCTATGCAGATGATTATGCGGCCTTGCTTACTCCACGGGAGTGGCTCACTGTACCAGTTGTTCAGATCTGGATGCTGTGAGTTAATATTTGTAATAATTGCAGAATTTTAGTACTTGTAGTTCAAATTTCACAAAATTGAGATCACCTTTGTGTCTTTATTTTGTAGGTATTGGCACAAATACCTCAAGGAGGAATATCCCGATGAGCAGGTTGGTTTCATGGACCCCAGTCAAACGAATGCCACCCTATTGAATGATGACCGAGGACATGTTCTTCAATACATAAGGAAAGCACTCCGAGAAAATCGGGACAAGATATTAATCTTCATACCATACTATCAGATGTTAGTGTTACATATATATATTCTAATTTTATTATATTTCTTTCAATTCATATAAATTGAATAATTTTAAAATTCATATAAATTGAATAATATACATCTGTATCGGTATCGGTTCTTACGTAAGAACCGATACGGATAGTTATTTTCTGAATTTAAAAAATCTAATTTGAAATATACATCTGTATCGGTTGTATAGTACGATCGATGCTGATATTTTTTCCATGAATTTTAAAAAATCTAATTTACAATTTAGATCTGTGTCGGTTGTGAATTACAACCGATGCAGATAGTAACTATTAGTATCAGTTGTAACAACCGATACAGATTTGTTTGGTATTTATGTCACCCTCATTAGGATCGGTTGTGAACCGATACTGATTCTATTTTTTTCAATAGTGATTATATATTTTTTATATTTTTTTCAAAAAGAAAATGACTAGAGAATAATATTTAATTTTAAAAATTTTGAGGCAAAAAGTAGGCAAGTGTCTATATGGCTCTGTTGCAAAAAGTGGCCCGTGAGCACAGTTTCATTACTTAACGTGTACACAGTTACACAAGTTTAACGATTAACAAAAATATTGAAAGTAGAAATTTTTAAAAGGTGCTTCCTTCCTATTTACCTAGCTAGTTATCCATTTTCTATTTTTGGCAAAAAAAAGCTTAGAGCCTGTTTTATTACTTTGAAACATTTAACTTACAAAGTTCATAACTAAACCAACCTACCAAAGTACTTAATTAGTTTGATACCTATCACACATTAATTCTACATTAGAAATACGCATATAATGTCCATGCAACACAGATAACATTTCTAACACAAAACTTACATCACAAAAGGCTTCAGTTGCTGCATTCAAATGTTCTTAGTTGTTAATCTTAATAAGCTAGATCTTCCTTCATTATTGCCTTATAATGTAGGATGTGGTCTATATATGTCCTCAGGCTCCAGTTGGCAGCTTCTTCGTTCACTTCCTTCTTCAACTTGTCCTAACTAATAATGCAACAAATAAATTATCAATAATATAATATTTCTAGTTGTATATTTATATGTTTCTAGCAAGTTATATCTATATTCAAAAACCTAACTTACAGCAATAAAAATTAAAGGATTTAATAACTGGAATAACTACCACAGTAACTATCCTACTCTGAAAATAGCAAAAATACACAATAACTATCCTAAACCTAACCTTGTGATGCCTGTGAACATGTAAGATTAGAGTGTATACTCAGATTTCTTGTATATATGTTATATGTTGGGTCGTATATTAGGGGGTATACTCAGATTTCTGTGTATGTTATGTTGAGTAAGAAACAACTATTACCAAGATAAAACAGAGTCCGGCTAGTATATTACATTAGTGTCAAATGACATCAAACTTTAAAACTTATTAATTAAATAGATTTTAAACAATTAATTCAAGCCATTCAAATTGATTTACATTATGGGTGATCGATAGTTTTCTGATGAAAATTTTATTTTTTATTGAGTTATTTTAGTATTAAGTCAAGTGGTCAGATTTTTTTGAAAAACAAATACACAAAAATTAACTTAAAAACACTCATATTTGACTACATATCTTTTTTTTTTTGAAAAAGTGGTTACCCACCGATTTCATTAGAAACCATAAAATTGTTTGTTTTCCAATCTCCAAATAATTGGAGAAGGAAACACATACATTTTGTACCAAAAAAAAAAAAAACAAACACCAAAAAAGCTAGTCCATAGGAACAACCCTAGGCAAACAAACGCCCAAAGAATAGAACTGAAACATCAAAAACAAATAGCAGCCAACAACAAAGCTCCTAACACCAGCAGACAACAAAACAATCAATCCTAGTCATTTAGAAACTCTAACCCAAGCATATGGGTTAAATCTTTTGATGTCAGTATAGGATGCTCGACCTCTATCTCTGAATTCCCCTCCTGAACTATTTCCTGTTGACCTAATACAATCAGATCCTGAGAAGGCAAGGCATTAGTGTCCAAAAGCATAATTAGAAGACAAATTAAGTAATGAGCAATTATTTAAAGTCTTACACCAAAATGTAGCTAAAGCAATAATTTTGGAACCAAGGGCCTTTAAAGTAGACATATGAGATTGTTGAAAACATAGCTTATTTTGTTCAAGTCATATACACCAAAGCACAGCACCACGGACAAGCTCTACTAGTGGCTTATCTTTAAGAGGAATAGAAGCGTTAATAAACCATATATCAACCATAGTAGATCCCTCAAACATAAAGTTATTAAGTTGGGCAATCAAATTCCATATTTGAAAAGAGAAGGGACATTGCACAAAAAGATTATCAGTGGATTCAAAAGAACCACAAAAATAGCATGACGTATTACCTATTCAACCTTTGTGAGAAAGATTTTCTTTAGTTAACAATTTATTTCGTTTGAGAAGATAAAGAAAAATTTTGATCTTTAGAGGAATTTTTGATGACCAAATAGATGTGAATTTAAAAATTGGGATACCTTCATATTCAAGCCACATATAATAAGAATGAACTGTGAAATTACCTGTAGAGGACCATCTCCATAATAAAGTGTCATTTAAAAGTGGATTTGGCCGACAAATATTGAGATGAGAAAACAGATTATGCCACTCATGAAAAGTGACACCAGTGAGTTGTCTTGTGAAAGAAATATCTAAAAAATCATGTGCTAATGCCTCACTAACCAATAAATCAAGATCTTGAGCAATAAGAAAAAGATTTGGATATAAACATGCTAAAGTACTTTCAGAACACCATCTATATTTCTAAAATAAAATAGTAAGACCATTACCCAAAGTTCTGGCGAGCCCAGTATTGACTACATGGGCACCTTTTAAGATGCCTCTCCAAAAAGGAGAGCATGTGGAAGAGAAACCTGTGGGACCATATTTGGCCAAAACTATTGACTTCCATTTACAACTAATATTAGGATTTTGAAACCTAACCCACCATTTAGCAAGCAAAGATTGATTAAGTCTTTGTAAATCAATTAACTGCAACCCTCCCTGTGATTTACTTTTACAAACAGTTAACCATGAAATCAAATAATATTTCTTTCGTGCTGAATTGCTCCCAAACCATAGAAATCGTCTTCGTAACTTATCAATTCTCAACCTAATTTTAGCAGGCATAAGAAAAACGGACAACCAATAAATAAGTATTGCAGACAAAACATAATTTAAAAGTGTAACTCGCCCCCCATAGGATAGAAGCTTTCCTTTCCAACCTTGTATACGAGATTCAATTTTATCAATTATAGATTGCCAATCTATCATACTAGGTTTCTTAAAATGTAAAGGCAATCCTAGATAAGTAATAGGTAAAGAAGCAATTTTACAACCAAATAAATCAGCCAAGTGTAAACCTTCTTGATCAGTTAAATTTAATGGTACCATTTCAGATTTGGCACAATTTATTTTCATTCCAGAAAGATTCTCAAAGGCAATCAAATGGAGTTTTAGGGCAATCACCATTCTAGAGTCAACTTGAAGAAATAATAAAGTATCATCAGCAAATTGTAAGTTCAAAACTGGACCAATATTGACAAAATTGCCAAGCCCAGAAATAAATCCGGCTGACTGGATTTTTTGTAAAGATTTATTTAAAACATCAGCCACCAAATTAAAAAGCAAAGGAGACAGAGGATCACCCTGCCGTAAGCCCCGTTTGCATTTAAAATAAGGACCAAGGGTGCCATTAAAATTAATACAAGTTTGGCCACTGTATAGGTTAGATTTTATCCATTCAATGAATAAAGTCCCAAAACCCCTTGCTTGAAGGACTTCAATTAGGAAATCCCAATTCACTCGATCAAAAGTCTTTTCATAATCAAGCTTAAATAGAATTCCCTTTAGTTTCTGTTGATGAATATGATGTAAAACCCCATGTGCACAAGCTATATGATCAGTAACTAATCTGTCTTTGATGAAGGCGGTTTGAGAATCATCAATAAGGGAAGAAAGGACCCTACCTAATCTATTAGTTAGGACCTTGGTAATCAATTTAAGGCTGCAATTAATTAGGCTAATGGGTCTATAATTGGTAACAAATTTTGCATCATCCTTTTTGGAGATAAGGCAAACAGATGCAAGGTTTAGTTTAGAAAGTTCCAGATTATTGGAATAAAAAGATTGAAATAATTAGAATAGATCCATTTTGACAGTATCCCAAAAAATTTGATAAAACATAAATGAAAGACCATCTGGACCAGGTGCCTTATTGGGATTGCATTAAAATAAAGTGTGTCTAATCTCCTCAAGAGTGAAAGGAGCCTCTAAGCTATAGCATTCAGAAACAGTCAATTTCTCAGAATGAGACCACAAATCTAGATTTAGCGTAACATCCCTTACAGTTGTTGTACCCAACAAATTCTTATAAAAAGAGGTGACATGTGCTTTTAAAACAACAGGATCAAAACACATTTGCCCATCAATTTCTAATGAAAAAATTAAGTTTCTCCTTTTTTTTTAGAAGGCCGAGACATGAAAAAATCTGGTGTTAGAATCCCCCTCAAGACACCACTGAATACGAGATCGTTGTTGCCAATAAGTTTCTTCTTCTTTATAAATCAGATAAAGAGAAGCTTGACAATTCGTCCATTCCTCTATCTCGGATGGTGAAATAGAATGAGATTCCTCTAAGATTTCAAATTCAGAAATTTTGGATAAAAGAGATTGTTTTTTCCTTTTTTGTTCACCCATAACATTCGCATGCCATCCCCTTAACTTTTTTCTTAAAAATTACAATTTTAATTGCCATGATCTGCCAAGCGCTACACCTAAAATGAAAGAGTTCCACCAAGAAATCACCAACTCAATAAAGCCCTCTTGAGCTAACCAAAATTTTTCAAATCTAATAGGCACCTTAGTCTGAAACACATGGGTAGAGGTTTGCAAAATAAGAGGATTATGATCAGATAAAAATCTAGGTAAAGAGGAAAGCCTATGAGATGGGTATTGGGATTCCCAAGAAATAGAACAAAAAAACCTATCCAAAAGGGCTTGAGAAATAGAGTGGATAGATTTTGACCAAGTAAATTGGCGATCAATCAAAGAGATTTCAATTAGCTGTAATGTAGACAATAAAGAATTAAACCTGTTACTCAAAGCAATATTAAAAGAAGGGCCCACTCTCTCATCTCTCTGTCTAATTAAATTAAAGTCACCACATAATAACCAAGCATCAATACCATAAGAATGAATCAGATTCAGTTCAGAAAAAAAGCAGACCTTTTAGAAGAGAGAACAGGTCCATAAACACATGAGTAGACCCAAACAAAATGATCAATTTTATTTTGAAAGTGGATTGAGATTGAGAATTCCCCAATCCAACTATTGAGAACAACAAATTGAGCTAAAAGTTTAGTCATACCTGAACTCGTACTGCATTTCACTGACAAAGTGTTAGCCCCCTTGTTGTCAATTGCCTCTAACAGCTTGAAAAACAAAGAAAAATCTAAACTTGCAGCTTAAATTGCAAATCAATAGTTATAAGAAGGGTTTCTTTCAGTTCTGAGCATCTAGTTCAATTTTATATTAAAAAAAGGGGGAAGGATGGGTACCATCTCGAGACAAAAGGCAAATCTGAGGTCCATGGTGGTCTCACATCATATCATATACCAAAGTGTAACTATTTTCACATTTATTGTAGCATATGTTCAATGACTGAAAGCTCATTATATATATGTCACTTCTAATTCCTTAAATACTGATGGCACTACAGTGTAACTAATGGTATAGAGTATAGACTAATGGCACTACAGTGTAACTAATGGTATAGAGTATAGAGTATATACTAATAGCATATGTTAAATCCTGATAACCTTTTCTGGTTCACTTCAATAAATCTCTTTTAGCAGAGATGCTTTGTTTGGCCCATCCATGTAATGGGGTCGTCTTGAAAATCAAGTCAAAGGAAGTCCAAACACTGTGCTGCTGGTACTGTCTGCAAATCAGGCCTAAAAACACAACAAGACCCAAAAAAAAAACAATTCCTTTTACAAACAAAAACTAGACATTATAATGGATATTTAGAAACAAACCTCATGTCATTTGGATTTTCTGGAATTTATTACAACATTTCAAAGTTCTAACTCTAAAAGGTAAAAAATACTGGTAAATAACCTTGCTGTCCCAGAATATGCCCTTTATAAAATTACAAATTAAAAATAGATTTAGGTCTTCTAATTTCTTAAAACTTTTCAAGGATATAGATTGTGCTTTCCTGAAACTTTTGGTACCGAGAACACCCAAATCAGAATTGTAGTCTGTCCTGTACAAATTTTACAAAAAAGGTTGTCAGAAATTAAAACTGGTACTGGGCTGAAACTCTCCTCTTATAAAAGTTATTAGAAAGCATGGCTCAAAAATACAGAAAAAATACACAAATTTCAAATTTCAGTTTTGAACCTCTGACATTGTATTATAACAAAAATTCACAAACAAATACTCATATTTTGTCATAATTAAGAAAAAAGGTTCAAACAACACACATACACACAATTAATTCATACCAAAAGCAAATCAGAAAAGAGGGTACCAGTACCAGCATGACTCAAGTCCGATACTTTTAGTAAATTTATCACAATCATCCTCTATAAACTATCAAAGAGCTCCCAAATTAAGAAGGGATTATCGAACCACTTACATCAGAGACCAGTGGCAGTGACAGGAAGGAGTCGAAGGCAGAGGCGGAGGCAGAGAAACCGGCGGCAGTGGCAGTGGCACGGTTTTGGCAGCGGAGAGCTCTCATCGGTGCGAGAAGAATGTTTTGCTAGGGTTTTACTGTTTTCGCAAGAGATGGAGAGGAGGAAAGAGGGAGAGAAGAACAGCGGCTCGGTTTGTGCTCAGAGAGAGAGAGGCATCGGGGGAGGGTTTTTGTAGCGAAGAGAGAGAGCGGGGGAGGGTTTGTGCTGAGAGAGAGACAGCCACTAATTTGAAATTTTTGGGAGATAGCGGCGGAGAGGGTTTATCGCAAAGAAGAGGGAAACGAAAATTTAGGAGGGGAAATGAAGTTCTTCGCGGCTGATCAAAAGATATAAACCGGGAACCAAAATTTTCGGAAGTCAAACACTGACAGTTCAAAAAAAAACAGTCAGTACATTGTATCAACACTGACGGTTCCAAAAAAAAGAGTCAGCGTTGGCTGTTAACATTGACTGTTTTTAAAAAAATAATTAGTGTTAGTTACTGATACTGACTGTTTTTTAAAAAACAGTCAGTGTTGGCTGAATAAGATTAAAATTATATGTAGTATATTGTTTAGGCAATTAATTTAGACAAAAAAATTGCAAATGAATTTTGCATGAGAATTAATGGAAAAAATATGTTTATGAATTGCTAATGAAATTGTCACTATTTTCTGACTCTGAGATTAAATTCAATAATATATTTTGAATTGATATACACGACTAGTGAAATTTAAGTAATTAATAAACTAATCCAACATTATTATTTTTTTAAAATGACAATAATTTAAAATGATATTGATAAATTTTATACCAAAAGATAATGCTAGAACATTTTTTTGCATTATTAAATAATTTTGACAAATTAAATTGTATAGTTGTGCATGCATGTTGTATCAAGGACTTATATCAAACATCAAAGACCATAGAACATCAACTCTTGTCGGATGAGATAATAAAGGAACAAAGACAAACATCATCCGTTGGTTGATCGGAACCGTTCAGATCAAAGAGTGTTCCATTAAATTCATTGCCGGTGAGTTTGATCTAATTTGATGTTCATTTACACATCTAACCAAGTGACGGAATATAACGAGATCGTAAGGCTATAAACATTACACATTGGATCGAAACTTACAATTGTTGGAACTCCAATTATTTTTTGTTTTTAAGGTTCCTGGTACTAACATGATCATTTTAAAATAAATTAGGAATTATTTGATTGCAGATCACCCGTTGATTATTCATAAGAAAATGAACGGTCCACAGTTATTAGCTCAATTTGTTTGAACAAATATTGATGAAATTATATGAAATTGATAATTACAAACATTATTTGGTCACAAGTTATGTATAAAAGTAGGAAATATTTTTTTTGGAATTTATTCATATTATTTGCTGTACAAAAATCATAAATTTCATCATCTGCTGATATGAATCGTTTGATGGGTGATGAAGGATCATAATTATCAATAGATGTCTCCATTAATTTTGATCATATAACCCCGATCTCCACTGGTGCAATTGATTTGTAATTGCAAATATATTTTTTTTAAATTAGATCACTTTTAATTAATTTCACGTGTGCTACATCCCTAAAAGTAATTCTAATTTCATTTCGCTGCCATGTCAGCGATATTTGTTTTTATTCAATTTAATCAAAATATTAGAAAATGGAAAAAGACAAAGTAAATGTTCCATTTCCACTAAATATTATTAACTTGTCACGTACAGCACAACATTAACACATCCAAAACAATCAACCACAACATAACTAAATATTGCATCCAAGCTTGATCTGATGTGGAAACCCCATCTGTCCTTTTAGTTTCCATGAATTTACGAATCTTCTTCACCTGTAAGAGAGGCCAAATTTTATTATTGTTAATAAAACTTGAAAATCACAAGTCATTTATTCATTACAATAAAATAAAAGAGAGAGAGAGCATACAAATTCATAGACATCATTTCCAGCACCACTTGCATCAGCATATCAAAGGAGGGCAAAATGAGAAACATGAAGCAAGTTAAAAAGATCTGATATATAAAATTATTATCTAATAAGAGATGTCTTATTATCTAACAAAAAAATGATAGCTATTAATGGAACATAAACATACGGGAGTGCATCATGAGCAACATAACAAATTTTATGCTTGTCAATGATCTCCTTTGTGACAACCCATGAAGCATCAGGAATTACCTCATCAACCCACCTAAAAAAACAAAAAGAAGAGAATTTAAAAGTAAGAAAAGCCTTTGTATATAACTCGAAAGTAAACCTCAATTAAGCGTCGATTGTTAAACATAAGCCTCAAATAAGTAATTGTTATCAACCAGAATGCAAATCAACTTTCTTTGGAAAATCATGACCAGCAAAAGTGACTGATTCAGACAAAGGGTTTCATCAAGCACTAAGCACTGATTATAGAGCGGGATTTTGTTCAATTTTGTTTGTTAAAACAGGGTGACATTGCTAACAAAAAGAAAAACGACAAGAAGATAACATTCTTTTATTTGTATTCTTGAATGAATTTATTTAATAGAAGAAGCCTCTTATGCTTGTGCTTTATTAGAATGTTGTTTACTAATTTCTCAATATGACAGTACAATATGGAATAACAGTGAACAAAAAATCAGTAAAGAGAACCATACTCATGGTATATGACCAACAGGTAAACACCTGAAACAAGAAAATGAATAATCATGACATTAGCTACCCTTAGCAGAATGCAAAAGTAAATAAAAAAAATGAAATCTGCATCCAAAAATGAATAATCATGATCACAGTGGCCAATTTTCTTAACAAAAAAATACATTGATTACAGTGGCCAATTTAGGTTGATTCCTTGAAAATTTGACAGATTTTTGGGTTGAACTAAAATCTAGCAAAACAAATTCAAAACTTAGCTCAAGTTGCTTGGAGCTTGTCATCATATATTTGGTTGAGTCAATATGAGATTTCGCGAGATATCCTCAGATTTCTCAAGTTAATCCATTGACTTATAAAAGACCCAAATATTCATTGGTCTAAGTTGCTAATTTAAGAAAGTTAATTGTAATTTACAATATAAGTACATATTGCTCTAATTTACAATTACAAGTAAATTTAACATATTAGAGAGAGTGCATCAAATCAGTAGACAGACAGTAAGGCGGAGATAGAGGTTTGTGCTTGGTAGAGGTAGAGGTTTGTGCGGAGGTAGACAGACGAAAGGCGGAGGTAGAGGGTTGTGTTCGGATGCTCGATCCTCAGAGGGAGTCGGCGGGGGAGGGTTTGTGCTTGGATGCTCGGTGCTCAGAGAGAGATAGACATCAAGGCGGAGGCATGCTCGGAGGTGTGCTTGTGCAAGGCGTAGGTAGAGCTGTGCTCGCCGAACCTTCTCGTCAAAACCCTAGCTCAAAAATTGAAGCCGAAAAGTACAGGTAAAAGAACCCTAGCTTCGGAAGTGGAATCGGACCTAAAATTGACCTGTCGTCATCTCCGGCCAAAGAGAGGGAAGGCAGCGGAGAAGGGAGGAGGAAGTGGAATTGGACCCCCAAAAAAAAAAAAGAACGGAGAGAGAAGAACAATAGAGAGAAAGGGGTAGGCTGGGCTCGGCGAGAGAAAGAGGGAAATGAAATTTAGAAGGGGAAAAGATGTTCTTCGTGGCTAAAATCGAAACATATAACCGGGAACAAAAATTTTAGCGGCATCTGCCAAAAAAATCACCGACGATTTTTTCAGAAAACAGTCGGTGTTTCCGAAAAACAATCAGTGTTGGTGTTAACACTACTGTTTTTTTTTTTTAAAAACAATCAGTATTTTTTACTTTTTTTGTAAAAACAATCAGTATTTTTTTTTTCAACTAAAATGAGATAAATAATATTAAACATAACTAAAATAAATTTTTCGAAGTTCGATCATGTCTAAGATTCAATTCAACGTGAAGTGTTTATAGTGCTTCGATGTTTTAATATTTCATCCTCTTGATTGATAGGTAAAATGAAAATAAAATTTCATTTCATTGCAAATCGACCGTTGATTGATTACGTAAAAATGAACGGTATGAAATTATTGGCTCAATTTCAAGAGACAAATAATGATAAAATTATATAAAATTGACATTTATAAGTATTATTTAACATATAATTTTCTTAGATACAATTAAATTTAAATAAATTAATTTTGAATGTCTAAATTAATTCTATATAATAAAAAAATAATGAAAAAAATAATAAAAAAAAGATAAGAAAAAAACCAATTTTTAATTTTTCAGATTTTTTTTATATATCTTATCGGCTTAGAATTTTGTTCATTATGAAATATAAAACAATTTTTTAATATAATTTCAATAGAAAAATTCTATTTTATTTTTAAAAATATCATGATTCATAAATATATCATAACTTTCAAACATCTCTCTAAATTTTTGATGAGTTCATTCCAAATATCATATT
This sequence comes from Carex pumila, assembly GCA_033356055.1. Classification (NCBI taxonomy): domain Eukaryota; kingdom Viridiplantae; phylum Streptophyta; class Magnoliopsida; order Poales; family Cyperaceae; genus Carex; species Carex pumila. The sequence continues at coordinate 11,789 of JARJHM010000848.1, forward strand.
TATGTGTGAATTTATTAGATTCCCTTCAAATTTTGACTACTCCCTCCACAATTATTCAATTGGCTCCAAATAATTTAAACGGTTCCAATCTGTCACGCCCCATGACAACCCGCCACGTATTTATACGTAAAGCGTGAGCATGTTACACACATCATTAATAAAATTTTAATAAAATAGATATACTGCCACAAATCTATATATAAATCACACAAGTATTTTGATACAAAGGACATAAATGGACATGGTTATTATATAAATGTCTCATAACCATATTCATTATATGTATTCAAGCAAACAAATTAAACAAACTAAGTGGCAATATAATAGTTTATCCTCGCTTTGCCTTCTCATTTTACTCCTCACCTCGCCTAGCCACATTGTCTTCGTCACTTGGAACCCACATAAATAAAGTGGTACGGATGAGAGCTCAAACAAAAACTCTCCGTGCGGATTTTTAGTTCCAGCCCGGATCTTTGTTAAATTAACTTTAGATATCAAATATAAATTTCTCATTCAAATTCAATTAATGAAATCTATCCAATGATGCACCAATTTAGTTATTTAATCAAAACATCTATTTTTCCTTTTTAATTCACATTTCTTCTAACTGACTAAGCGGTGCATCCAGCTTTCCGTTAAGTCTTGGTTGTCTCACTAGGCAGTGCATCCGGCTTTCCGCTAGGTCTTGACTGTCTCATTAGACGGTGCATCCGGCTTTCCGCTAAGTTTTGACCCATGACAGGACCGCTTTCGCCTACAGTCACGTTAATGAGGGGTCTAGTCGAACACCGGACCCAATGTATACATCCCGATATGTAAAACATATCAGCCCCTGTTCACTTATTGTATTCTAACATTTTCTATTCACATATATCACGTTCATTTCAAAAATCCATTTCAATAACAATCATGGCATCTTTCCTTAGATTTCCAAATGCACCATTCATCACAGAACTATAAAATAAATATTTAACCAAGACGGTAAAGTAATTTAACAACTATCCAGGAAATACACCGCACCTTGAATTTCATAGGTTCCTCGAGCGTACTCTTCACGTTCGTCACGTTCTCAATCTCTATTCCTGAACCTAATTTATTTAATTCAACTTTAATTAATATAGTTTCTAATTAATAAATTTCTTACTGTTTCATTATAAAAAAAAATGATTGGAAATAAATTTAAATTTATTGAAATATCAAATTAGAAATTAAATAAATAATCAAAATCTAGAAAATTTTAAATAAGTTAGATACGAAATTATAAAATTACAATTAACTATAAAATACATTTGTATGCTTAGTTATAACAGAGACTATATTTGATAAACAAAAAAAAGTTGATATAACATTAAAGTGATTATGAATAAAACGTAAAAGAGTAAATAATTAATGGATATAATCTATTACAGTAACGAAATGACAAAAATTATAAGGACGAAATACATGTGAATAGAATCATAAAAATTGAGATATTTTGTAAAAATTAAGAACTACAGTATATGCTAATTAACGAAAAAGACAAATTAGATATCTAGTAGATAAGACAATTTAGATATACCTTAAAGAAAGGAAGATACAACAGCGGTGGACTTGAAGAGGCTTTAAACAGAGAACATAGAGAGATAATGTGTTTAATTATTTTCTTTGAATAGGTGAAAGGACGGGTTGATGTGAGAACAGAGAAGCAAGAAAGTTATGGGTTTTCTCTGTAGAAGCGCATAGAACCGAATTTTTTATTAATATCCAAATTTAATATTAAATTTCAAAAAATAACCGGATCAGTAACGTTTTTCGAAATATATCCTTTCCAGAAATTTTTTTTCCGAAATTTTTTTTTCCGAAAATAGCCTATTTCCGGAATAAATTTTTCCGGAAATAGGATTTTTTTTTTAAGTCCGAAATTTTTTTTTCCGGAAATAGGATTTTTTTTTTTAAGGAAATTTTTTTTCCGAAAAGTTTTTTTATAGGAATTTTTTTTCATTTTTCAGTTTTTATTTATAATTTATTTATTTTTTATATTTAAGTATTACAAATATTTAATATAGTTTTTTAAAAAATAGATAGAATACTATATAATTTGATTTATTCGAAAGACTGCTACAAATAATTCGGATCAACATTTTTCATGCCGGATTTTTTACGGCCGTAAAAAAAAAATATAATATAATATATGCATATGTATATATAATATAATATATGTATATGTATATATAATATAATATGAGGAGGGATCAAATGACACCATTTTTTGGTGACATGGAATGACACCGTCCATTTTCAAAGTCTAAACAGTCGATCCAAACCGTTCAACTTGATGGATATGTTAAAATGTGCTTACAGATCAAATTTTACATTTTTCTGAATTTTTTTTGGTTTATTTAGAGGGGTTCAAAAATTCAACGGTCTAAATATAGCGATTTTGTTAAATACTTAATAAATAGTAAAAAAATTCAGAAAAATGTAAAATTTGATTTCCAAGTTACTCTTAATATATTCATCATATTGAACGGTTTGGATCGACTATTTGGATTTTGAAATTTCAAAAATGGACATTGTCACACCATGTCACGAAAATAGTGGTGTAATCCGATCCCTCCTCATATAATATATGTATATATATGTATATATAATATAATATATATGAAAATGAAGATATAAAATATGAGGTATGATGAGGTATAAAAAATATGAGGTATTGGAACCCTTGTTTTTAGTGCCTCAAAAATTCAGTTGAAGTTTTCGTTCAACAGTAGGCATTCAACGATCGGTATTTTCAAAGTTTTCAAAGTCCAAACAGTCGATCCAAACTGTTCAACATGATGGATATTTTAAAATGTGCTTGCAGATCAAATTTTACAGTTTTCTAATTTTTTTTACTATTTATTAAGATGGGTACAAAAATTCAATGGTCTGAATATAGATAGCGATTTTGTTAAATACTTAATAAATAGTAAAAAAATTCAAAAAAATATAAAATTTGATATGCAAGCACATTTTAACATATATATTATATTATATATACATATACATATATTATATTATATATACCTATACATATACATATACATATATTATATTATATTAATTTTTCTTACGGTTATAAAAAATCCGGCATGAAAAATATTGATCCGGATTATTTGTAGCAGTCTTTTGAATAAATCAAATTATATAGTATTCTATCTATTTTTTAAAAAACAATATTAAATATTTGTAATACTTATATACAAAAAATAAATAAATTATAATTAAAAACTGAAAAATGAAAAAAAAAATTCCTATAAAAAAAAATTTCGGAAAAAAACATTTCCTAAAAAAAAAAAAAATTCTATTTCCGGAAAAATTTATTCCGGAAATAGGCTATTTTCGGAAAAAAATTTTCCGGAAGTAGCTACCGTTTCCGGAAAATTTTTTTCCGGAAACGGTAGATTTCGAAAAACGTTACTAATTCGGTTATTTTTTGAAATTTAATATTAAATTTGGATATTAATAAAAAATTCGGCGCATAGAAAGGGATAAGCACATACAGGAGGCGTGAAAAGGCTTTAAGTGATTTAAGCAGGAAGATAGTTATGGGCTGAAATTTAATTAATGAAATATGGGCTCTTAGAAAATTAATTAATTAGGTTAGGCTGAAGGCATATTATAAAATATGGACGGTAGGAAATTAATTGGACTCAAGTCTATTTTGGTCTACTAATGCATTTAACTAATATAATTAAATATAGTTCAATTTATACCTTAACTTAAATTTACGTGGCGTTACACAATCGACCCAAGGACGATATTTGGGGTGAATCCAATTTGAATGGTAATTCTTTTAGCATGCTCTCTGTTTTGCTTGTGTTTAACATAATTTCAACTGTTGCCTTCCCTTTGGGGTGAATCCAATTTTTTCTGCAATAAATATATACACAACATTAGAATAATTTTATGCAAAATTTGAAGTTAGAATTAAATTGAATTTAGAACAACCCACCTTAATTTATGCAAAATTCATATATGCAACATGCATGTAATGCTATATAATTTTATGTGTCAAAATTATTTAACAATTTATTTTTAAATTTACAATTTAAATTTACAAAATTCTAAGTTTCTAATTAACATATTTTTATTTTTATTTTCTTCAACATAAACTGTATTATCATATTATTTATTTATGTACACACTTTCTTAACAACTAATCAAAGTTTAAAAATATATTATAAATTTTGGAAGACTTAATTGTATTGTAAAGTATCCACAAATTAATTAATTGGATTCCCTTATGAAATTTGTCAATGAAAGCAAAAACCCGGTTGAAATCACATTTCATATAATGAACTAGTGATTTTCTTTAGGATTCTCCATCTTCTTCTATTATCTTGTGATTATTAAATTCGTATTTGTAAAAACTTGAAAGATTTTAAGTTTTAACTTGATATTATTAAATAAATTGACGTATTACATGTGTTCAATGAAATGTTCAAAATAAAATAATATATTTTTAATTATGATATTTGAAAAAAAAATAAAGAAAAAAATGTAAAATAAAATGAACAAACAGTCAACACTGACTGTTTTTAAAGGGTCAGTATTCCTACTCAACACTAACTCTTCTGCAAAACAGTCAGTGTTGACACCAACACCAACTCTTTTGAAAAGCAGTCAGTGTGGACACTAACACCGACTCTTTTCAAAAACAGTCAGTGTTGAGCACCAACACTGACTCTTTTTTAAAAAACAGTCAGTGTTGATAACCAACACTGACTGTTCATAAAGCGTCAGTGTTAAACAACAATGCTGACTGTTATTTAATAAAAGAGTCAGTATAGTATGAGCAACACTGATGCTTTGCTTAAAACAGTCGGTGATTAAGGGTCGGTGAAGGGGTTTTTTGTACTAGTGAATTCCCTCATAAATACTTGTCAGTTATCCCCGCACAAAATTGTTAGTTTGTAATAATCTAGAAGTCAATAATACGATAAATTAATCATAAAGCTTTGTTCATGAATTGAATGTTTATTTATATATATCATTTTGTTGCCTTGAGTATTATTGCATTTGTGGATCATTTCGAGTTCATGACTGAAATTGTGAAACTCCATAATATAGATGATATATACTCTTAAAAGGTCACTGACCAAGGTAATTAGCAGGAACACTAATTACCGCTATAAGGTTAGTATGTGGATTAAAAGATGGTTAAGTTTTACAAACCACCTGACACGAGATGTCATTTTAATCACATAGATACATGTTCTAGGAACATGGTATTTGACAGACCCCGAATGAAATATTGAATAGAATTGTGTTCGTGTCATTAATGTTTTCATTCAGTGTCAAAGTTCTACAGTATGAGGTATTTATCGTTCCTACTAAGAAATATATATGTGTGAGTGTTATCTAACGCTGTCCGTAAAAAGCAGTCATAACGGTAGCATTTCGATATGTATAGCTTAGCTGAGGAAGTGATAGTCTGCCAAGAATACTATTTGTCCCTCGTATCTCTATACGAGCTATAGCATCACTGGGCCCCTTGGTAGAGTTAGATTATCTGCATCCGGTATAATTACAAGAGTAATTATATTTGATAATCTACTCAAGATCAAGAAAAAGATACAGTTACCAAGGATGACACACATCTACTTTGAAACTGATCTGATAGCTATGAGACAGAAGAACTGACACAAATAAATTGTTTACTGGATCGTGATATTGTACAGTACAGCATCATCTGTGTAATTGGATGGTCATGATGTGTTGCCAGATGCCGCTCATGATTACAGAAGTTAAAACAGTTTTAACTCTGTTTACCAACATAACACATATCCTATTGGGTCACACCATTGTTGGGTTTCGGATACCACTTTTGGGGTTTTGCGGTAACCAAAACTCGTTTAGGCTTAAGGTGCGGAATGACCGTAGAACAAAAATTTCTACGGCCAACTTAAGCTCAGGATTAAACGGGGTATGTCAGGAAACTTTCCAAGGCGGTCCACCTTCAGTATTCCTTTGGCATCAAAACCCAATTTAATCCTTTTACAGATCTACTCCATGATTGATTTCTAAAACTTTAATCTACTTACCAATTAAATAGATTAATATAACATATTTATACCTTGTTTCCAAATCACAGTTGGAATGCAGACCGAGCGTGTAGAGCTACATCACGGAAGGAATCGACTCGTCTCGGAGCATCAGACGTCTGATGCCTCTGTCGGTTATCCACCAGGACTAACCAGAGAGCGGTTAATTTCTTCTGCCAGAAATACCGTAAACCGCGGAATTCTGCAAAAACACTATTCATGGGGAAAAGACGAAAACCCGTAAACATGAATTTTCGGTTACTCAGTTTCATCAAATGAGCAAAACTGACATACCGCTAAATTCGGTAAAACACTATTCATCGATCCCGTAAATATACTCCACAACAACCCGCAAGATTATACGTCAACTACGTATAACTTTCTTTTCTCAACCGAAACACTATTTGGGAGAGAAACCGAGAAAGAGAGAAAATACCGATTCGATTCTGCACGAAACGATACAAGTGAATTAGTGATTTTTCTCTCTACATGCACCCTTCTATTTATAGGCTTTTGAGGAGGTTCGCAAAAGACCGAAATACCCCTCAACATATGCCTATTTACAAGGTATGCCATTGACACCTCATCCTTTTATATGTGAAATGACCAAAATACCCCTTCCACACCCTTCCACACTCTTCTCCATGTTTCTACACATGCAAGGTGGCATAGGTGTGAAATGACCATTTTGCCCTTGTGGATAGGATTGATGACATGTCATCTGGATAGGATCAATGACACGTCATGCGGATAAGCACGAATCTGAAAAGACCCGAATGCCCTCGGTCCGAAGACAAATAATATTCGTATAATTATTCTGAACAATTATATATATATTTTTCTTGCGATTATTTGTTTCGGTATCGATGACGTGTCATCTGGATAGAATCGATGACATGTCATGCGAATAAGGACGAATCTGAAAAGATCCGAATGCCCTCGGCCCGAACACAAATAATATTCGTATAATTATTCTGAATAATTATATATATTTTTCTTGCGATTGTTGTTTCGGTAATTTATACAATGTGTCCTGCACATTTATAAATTAACCGGTTAACTTTTATACAACGTGTCACACACACGTTTATAAATTAACCAATGTTTTTGCTTGTTATTTTTACATAACATTTATAATTTAATTATAACACGTATAATTAATTATAACCATCTTATCATTGATCATAACCAATTTATAATCAATCAAAATAAGATTCTCCAATTAGCTCCTATATGGTGTGACCCAATAGGATCTGTGTTATGTTGGTAAATAGAGTTAAAACTGTTTTAACTTCTATAATCATGGGTGGTGTCTGGCAACACATCATGACCATCCAATTACACAGATGATGCTGTACTGTACAATATCACGATCCAGTAAACAATTTACTTGTGTCTGTTCTTCTGTCTCATAGCTATCAGATCAGTTTCAAGGTAGATGTGTGTCATCCTTGCTAACTGAATCTTTTCTTGATCTTGAGCAGATTATCAAATATAATTACTCTTGTAATTATACCGCTAGCAGATAATCTAACTCTATCAAGGGGCCCAGTGATGCTATAGCTCGTATAGAGATACGAGGGACAAATAGTACTTTTGGTAGACTATCACTTCCTCAGCTAAGCTATACATATGGGAATGCTACCGTTATGACTGCTTTTTACGGACAACGGTAGATAGCAATCACACATACATATTTCTTAGTGGGAACGATAAATACCTCATACTTTAGAACGTGACACTGAATGAGAAACATTAATGACACGAACACAATTCTATTTAATGTCTCATTCGGGGTCTGTCAAATTCCATGTTCCTAGAACATGTATCTATGTGATTAAAATGACATCTCGTGTCAGGCGGTTTGTAAAACTTAACCATCTTTTAATCCACATACTAACATTTTCGCGATAATTAGTGTTCCTGCTAATTACCTTGGTTAGTGACCTTTTAAGAGTATATATCATCTATATTATGGAGTTTAACAATTTCAGTCATGAACTCGAAATGATCCATAAATGCAATAATACTCAAGGCAACAAAATGATATTAATCATCCAATTCATGAACAAAGCTTTATGATAAATTATCGTATTATTGACTTCTAGATTATTACAAACTAACAACCATATAGGAGTTAATCGGAGAATCTTATTGTGATTGATTATAAATTGGTTATGATCAATATTAAGATGGTTATAATTAATTATACGTGTTATAATTAAATTATATTTGTCATATTAAAAATGACAAAGCAAAAACTAATGGTTATAATTAGTTATACTTGGTATAATTAATTAAATTAATTGTACGTCATTTAGAATGACAAACAGAAACACAAGTTTGTTTATAAACGTGTTTGACATGTTGTATAAAAATTACCAAACGAAAACCGTAAACGAATATAATTGTACATGACAATTATACATATTTGATTTGGATATTTACTATTCATAGTGGGTTTGGGTTAATGGGTTTAGAATCCATTAAACTAATCTAACCAATATGAAGTTGCAAAATCAAATTTGCATGCCACATCCAAAATGGCAAAAATGTAATTTTGTCAAGTACGGGGGTATTTCGGTCTTTTGGTGAACCTCCTCATTTGCCTATAAATAGAGGGGCATAGGTGAAAGAAAAAAATCACTAATTCACGTGTTAATCTGATTACTTCGTTAATTGGATTTTTCTCTTTCTCTATTTACAGTTTTCTGATTAGTGAATAGTGTTTTACCGAATTTTCGCGGTATTTCAGATTTGGTTTAATTAGCAAATCTGATTGAAATGAATTTTTTGGTGAATAGTATTTTTGCAGAATACCGCGGTTTATAGTATTTCTGGCAAAAGAAATAAACCGCTCTCTGGTTAGTCCTGGTGGATAACTAATAGAGGTATCACACGTGTGATACTCCGAGTCGATTCCTTCCCTGGTGTAGCTCTTCTCGCTTATCTGCATTCCAATTGTGATTTGGAAATAAGGTATAAATTATTATATTAATCTATTTAATTGGTAAGTAGATTAAAGTTTTAGAAATCAATTATGGAGTAGATCTGTAAAATTAGTAAATGAGGTTTTGATGCCGAAGGAATACTGAAGGTGGACCGCCTTGGAAAGTTTCCTGACATACCTCATTTAATCTATAGCTTAAGTTAGATGTAAAAAATTTTGTTTTACTCTTTCCGCACCTTAAGCAAATAAATGGGTTTGAACCGTCAAAACCCCAACATACTTAATCAATGGGTTTGAACCGTCAAAACCCAACAAAAATTTATGTTTTTTTTATTGTCTCCGCAAAACTAGGGACCATTAAATAAACAATCTCCTCACCGAATGATAAATACTTCTCAGACATAACGCTAAATGCTTTATGCCACATAGATAAATATTTTATGTTACATGGATAAAAACTTCTCAGACATAATTGCAACTTTCAGTAAAACATCAATAATAAATGTACTTTTCAGACATAATGATAAATATTTTTATGTTACATGGATAAATACTTCTCAGACATAATGATAAAATACTTTATTTTACATGGATAAATACGTCTCAGGCATAATTGTAACCTATAGTAAACGTCTGTGACAATGATACATACTTCTCAGATTTAATGGTAAATACTTATCAGAACAATGATAAATATTTTCTTAAACTTTGTTCTTAAGTCATGTTTAATCAAATCAAAGTATTAACATGTCAGAGACAATAATAAATACTTCTTAGACATAAGGATAAATACTTATCAGAACAATAATAAATATTTTCTTGAACATTAATAAACAGATAAATAATTGTTAGCGGAGATTGTTATTAAGGGAAAATATAATTAATGTGGGGATTGTTATTAGAGGACAATATAATTAATGCAGAAATTGTTATTAATTCACAGTAATTAATGCGGAGAAAAATGAAAATTCTTAACATAATTAATGGAGAGATAAAAGACAATTAAGAAAGTTAATTTGGAGAGAAAATACAGAGATAAATGAGAGGACAGAGGTAAAGAAATTAGTATAATTATTCCAAAATTATTACCTCACACTTTTGTCCATTTATAAGAAATTGGAGTGGGTTGTTGGCCTGTTTCTAAGGCATCATCATTTAATTTGTTATGAAAATTAAAAAATAAATAATACATAGAAAACAAAATGATATAATATGAAACAAGCTTTGATTATAAAAATTGACTGGGATGTGGTAGTTTGGGATTGTCAACCAAATCTTTTTTTTCTTTGCAATTATGGGTGAATTATGCTACATGTTATGCTCCATTTGGTAAAATTGAGGTTGGCTTAAATTTTTAGTTGGGCAAAAGATCTCATATTCAAGGGGTTTATTTCTGAAAAAATTGATTGGTTGAGCATAAATAACCACTACCCCCTAAACATAACATCGGTGATAATATATAATTTTTGGTCATTTGGAAAAATTTGACCATCTGATTTCAAGAATTTAGTTTCTTGAAACTACCATGGTGTAGTTGATAGTCAATGCTAATCACTAAAGATTGAAAGAGACGGTTTGGGGAAAGATATTGTAAGAGCTATTTTGACTTTACGCAGTGCTACAAATGAAAAAAATATATAATTTATGTGCTGCATGAAGTTAAAAACTTGCTCTGACAATTTGCTGATACCATTTATGTGATGGTCCCAGACAGATTTTTTTTTTGGAAGCTGATAATTGTACCCCAAACAAAGTACCCGCACGCATCCCCCAACCTTCTAGAATGTCGGCGACAAAAAGATCAGGTTTTACTTTATACAGCGCAATAACAGTATCAATCTTTCTTTATTATACATAATTTTGCTGCATGAAGAAAAAAACGCTCTGTTAAAAAAATTAACAAAGGCACCACCAAATGCAGCGAAACAATCGGATAATTTAAACATATAAAGGAAAGCGTTTAAACAACTGCATTCAAGTGTTTAACTTTCATTGTAAATGAGTTAATTTTTCATTTTTTAAAATAAAAACGAATCCCCGAGTTCGTCCCCGAGCATAAAATTTAAAGCTCTAAATTTGTACCAATACCCGAGCGTGTCCCCCACCAAAATGTTTACAGCTCTGAATTTTATGTTAGTCAAAATTACTAGTTCTAAGCAAGCAAAGCTCTATTAAATAACAATGAAACTACTGGTTCGAAACAACAATTGTTAGCAGCCTCATCAATTATTTTATATTAGTCAAAATCCCAACAATTACAATTTCTAAGCATGCAAACCTCTGTTAAATAACAATGAAATTACTACTTCGAAACAATCATAAAATTAGAACTTGTCCCAACAATGCCAATTTCTAAGCATGTAAAACTCTATTAAATAACAATGAAACTACTAATTCGAAACAACAATTGTTTACAAAACAATATAAACTTGTGTATAAAGCATATAAACCTGTGTGTAAAGCATATAAACCTGTGCAAGTAAACCAATATATATTGGCAAGAAAACAACATTTTAAAGCATATAAACCTGTGTGTAAAGCATATAAACCTGTGCAAGTAAACCAATATATACTGGCAAGAAAACAACATTTTAAAGCATATAAACATGTGCAAGTAAACCAATATATACTGGCAAGAAAACAACATTTTAAAGCATATAAACCTGTATGTAAAGCATATAAACCTGTGCGTAAAGCATATAAACCTGTGCAAGTAAACCAATATATACTGGCAAGAAAACAACATTTTAAAGCATATAAACTTGTATGTAAAGTATATAAACCTGTGTTTACAAACACATTTTAAAGCATATAAACCAGTGTTTACAAAAATTAAAAAAATTGTGTTACAAATATATAAACCTGTGTTTACAAATACATTTTAAAACTTATTCTTCAAATATATTTTAAAGCATATAAACCTGTGTTTACAAACACATTTTAAAGCATATAAACCAGTGTTTACAAAAATTAAAAAATTTGTGTTACAAATATATAAACCTGTGTTTACAAACACATTTTAAAACTTATTCTTCAAATATATTTTAAAGCATATAAACTTGTGTTTACAAACATTGAAAAATCTTTATCTAATGGATTACTTATTCAAAATGGAGACTGTATTTTTAGTTATTAAATATAAAAAGCTGTTAATTTGCATAATTAAAATTAGAACCAATCCCCCATCGCGTCCCCGAGCTAACTAGGTTTAAATTGTACTTTAAAGTACTTTAAAGTACGTCCAAGTAAGTAGTTAATTAATGAATAGAGGACCATTAACAATCTGGGGGACTAATTCGGGGATTGGTGATTACAACTGTTTCTAACAGACTATCCACGAAATTAAAGCGCAAGACAAAAGCATGCAAAGCTAACATTTAAAGCAATCAATGTAAAACTGCAATGCGTTAAAACAACAATTCGTTAATTAATGAAAAATTAATAAATTACCATTATTAGCGGACGGTTAAACCAGTTCGGGGACGGGCTCGGGTTTGATGACTTGTCCCAACAATGCCAATTTCTAAGCATGCAAACCTCTGTTAAATAACAATGAAATTACTACTTCGAAACAATCATAAAATTAGAACTTGTCCCAACAATGCCAATTTCTAAGCATGTAAAACTCTATTAAATAACAATGAAACTACTAATTCGAAACAACAATTGTTTACAAAACAATATAAACTTGTGTATAAAGCATATAAACCTGTGTGTAAAGCATATAAACCTGTGCAAGTAAACCAATATATATTGGCAAGAAAACAACATTTTAAAGCATATAAACCTGTGTGTAAAGCATATAAACCAGTGCAAGTAAACCAATATATACTGGCAAGAAAACAACATTTTAAAGCATATAAACATGTGCAAGTAAACCAATATATACTGGCAAGAAAACAACATTTTAAAGCATATAAACCTGTATGTAAAGCATATAAACCTGTGAGTAAAGCATATAAACCTGTGCAAGTAAACCAATATATACTGGCAAGAAAACAACATTTTAAAGCATATAAACTTGTATGTAAAGCATATACACCTGTGTTTACAAACACATTTTAAAGCATATAAACCAGTGTTTACAAAAATTAAAAAAATTGTGTTACAAATATATAAACCTGTGTTTACAAACACATTTTAAAACTTATTCTTCAAATATATTTTAAAGCATATAAACCTGTGTTTACAAACACATTTTAAAGCATATAAACCAGTGTTTACAAAAATTAAAAAATCTGTGTTACAAATATATAAACCTGTGTTTACAAACACATTTTAAAACTTATTCTTCAAATATATTTTAAAGCATATAAACTTGTGTTTACAAACATTGAAAAATCTTTATCTAATGGATTACTTATTCAAAATGGAGACTGTATTTTTAGTTATTAAATATAAAAAGCTGTTAATTTGCATAATTAAAATTAGAACCAATCCCCCATCGCGTCCCCGAGCTAACTGGGTTTAAATTGTACTTTAAAGTACTTTAAAGTACGTTCAAGTAAGTAGTTAATTAATGAATAGAGGACCGTTAACAATCTGGGGGACTAATTCGGGGATTGGTGATTACAACTGTTTCTAACAGACTATCCACGAAATTAAAGCGCAAGACAAAAGCATGCAAAGCTAACATTTAAAGCAATCAATGTAAAACTGTAATGCGTTAAAACAATAATTCGTTAATTAATGAAAAATTAATAAATTACCGTTATTAGCGGACGGTTAAACCCAGTTAAACCAGTTCGGGGACGGGCTAGGGTTTGATGACTTGGGGTACAGGAACATTTCTCTCTTTTTTTTAATCAATTTCTTCTTGTATCAAAATATAATTAAAATGTAGCCGAAAACTTTACATAATTTACAAATAGCACTAAATTTTTGCCTCCTGCTTTTGTCCAGTTTGCACAAGAGGGGCGGGAAGGGATGGTTTTATTATCTATCCTTTTTATTTTTTTTTGTTGGAACTAAATAATAAAATACAAAGAACAAAAGGAAATAATAAGAGAAAACTCTTGACAGTAATTTGTCTTTTTGGCAGAAAAGCCCATACGCTCTATATATTTACAAAACCAGTGTTGTTTCATACATGATTTGCCAAGGTCAGCTATATAAATAAAATGATCCAAGGTTGACAGAGCTATGTATAGTAGTTGAGCACTTAATTATAATTTGTTCTATTGAAAGAATCACTCGAACTTAGAATTTTTGAAGTTTCTCAAGATTTCAATTGACTGCAAGTCTGCAACACTTGATTAAGTATCACACCAACCAATCCAAAGTTTAATTAATAATCGACTCATTACTATGCAAGCCTATTCTAATTAAATAGTAGATACTTTTTTTTTTTGATGAAAAATAAGGATCTAGTCCTTATTTGTTTTATTGATCATGAAAAGTTTCAACATGAAACCATTTACAAGAGCACAGTGCTATTCAACTTAGTTGAACATGAAAAAATATAAAAAACACACAAAAAAAGGAAAACCAAAATTGACAAAAATCAGGGTCTAAAATGTAAAAATTGTAAAGGTCTTCTTGTTAGAGAATAAAAAATCGCAACTTGAATTTCTGCCACCAATTTTTATACTTGTTTGTTTTGTTCCTTTGAGAATATGAATATCATCTCCTGCTGCTTCTTTCTTCACATAGGTCCCTTCTCAGATTTTCATACCAGTAACCTAATTTCCATACCGGTCTTGGTACCATAAACTGAATTTTGTACCAGTAGCCCTATTTTCGTACCAGTATCCCCAATCTTCACTGTTCTCAACTGATAACTTCCAGAAATCTCAGTTATTCTCGTACCGGTAGTTCAGTTGGTTTACCAGTATCAGTTTCGGTTGCCGGTTCTCACACCAGTGCATAAATTTCTCATTGTTTTGATGTGTTTCGTATCAGTGTCTGTATTCCAACATCTTCTCCACACTTCTTCTGTAGTAGATACTTAAAATCGGAACTTTATTGATACAAAGTTTACACTTTACAGTAAAAGGTCTGAATTTTTTTATTGATGGGCACAATAAGTGTGCACTCATAGCCAAACATCCAATGAGAATAATGATATTGACAACACAGTTTTTGTTTTATGCAACACACAAGTCATAAGTAGTGCTATTTTGATTTTATTGAGCAAAAAAAACTGCTCTGTCAATATCTATCCAACTGACTTTACTATAACTTATTGAATAGCAAACAAACACAAGTTTTATGAATTAATTGGCTTTTGCATTCCTTCCCTTCTTTTCATCCGAAAGTTTGTTTGCGAACCTTGCTAAGGCATCTGTTGAATAATAATCTTAGACATAAGGGTTAATATGCAAAATGTACAAAATAACTTAGAAAGTCTACTGCAAAGAAAATGTAGATAGATTCCAACAGTCATATTGACCTTGTAACATATATATAGTCATTGTAACAGTAAAAAATAAATAACTTTTCAAATTACAAAATCTCTTCTGTCTCCTCAGTTTTGGATATCTAAAAATAATATGATATCAGAGCTCTAAGATCTCTGACTACAAAACTCATAAAACAACAACAAAATCAGCAAAGGGTAAATGACTCAAGAAGGGCAACACGAGGCTACCAACCATTCCTCCAAGCTCACAAATGCATTGCTTCACGATAAAAATTACCTTACATGGTCTAAGGCTGCAGCGAGAGCACTCAGCGGTCGAGAGATGCGTGAATACATCACGGGAGACAACAAAGTACCCGAAATTGCAAATCCGCTTTCGCTGACCCAAGCGGAGAAAAAAGAAATGAAAAAATGAAGAACCCAAAATGACAAAATAATAACATGGCTCACGAATTCAATGGAACTGTCCATTGCTGAGCTATTTCTCCTTCCCGACACGGCTTTTGAGCTATGGCAAGCCGTGAAAGATATGTATGGGCAAGAAAACAATTATTCTCGTATATATCAGCTCAAATTAGAAATTCAACAAGAAAAACAAGGCACGAGAAAACACATAGAGTACCTTGGTACTCTTCAAAAGAAAAAAGATGAGCTCCGATTGTACCGGCCAGCAACCACTGACTTGGCAATAATAAAAAAACGGGAAGAAGAAGATGATATATTTGAGTACCTTGCGGGATTAAATCCGAGCTATGAGGCTGTAAGGGCTCAGATTATGAACACCATTCTTCTTCCTTCTTACACTCAAATCAAGAACATGATTCAACAGGAAGAGAGCCGAAGAGAGGCCATGGGCGGTCCACAACTGACAATCGAAGAGCAACACGAAACTCATGCCTTTGCAGCAGCAAAAAAAATCTAATTTTCCTAAATTCGGCCAAAACCCTAGATCTCAAATTCACTCAAATCAAAATGAAATCAAGAGATGTACGGGGTGTAAGAAGGAGGGACACACTCATGAAAACTGCTGGTTTCTTCATCCTCATTTGAAACCAAAACATTGGAAAAATTAGAGCTCAATTGGAGGTGGAAGAGGAGATCGGAACGAAGGGGAATTAAGAAATGAGGGGCGTGTGTATTTCGCTGAACCCAAGTCCTCCGCTGAACCATATAATTTAATAACCCTTGAACCGAGTCTGAACAGTGGAATTAATGGGGCAGCAAGAAGAAACGGGCCTGGAGCAAATTCCCTTAATGGGCCAGGAGCAATTAACCACTCTTGCGTAGAGTTTTAATAAAACCCGACTCGGGTATCCCCGTCCGTGCCCGCCCGTACCCGCCGACTGGGGTACCCGTACCCGAGGTCGGGCATGGGTCGGATACTCGGGTACATGGGTACGGGCAAAAACCGGACTGGACCCATTTTTTTTTACCAATACCCGATCATACCCTACCCGAGTTTACTCGTACCCGACTACCCGAGTACCCGTACCCGTATACCCGAGTTACTGTTCATTCATTTCAAAATTCAAAAATTATGATTTTTTTCCCCCCAAAAAAACAACAAAAAAACAAAAAAAAAACAACAACAAAACAACAACAACAAAAAACAACAAAAAAAAACAGCAAAAAAAAAAAAACAGCAAAAAAAAAACCAACAAAAAAACCAAACAAAAAAACAGCAAAAAAAAAAAAAAAACCCTACCCGCCCTACCCGTACCCGTACCCATACCCGCCTTACCCGTCTAGGGTACACGGGTAAGGGTATAACTCGGGTAGGGTATGAGTTTTGAAAATTATACCCGCCATACCCGTACCCGAATACCCTTGTACCCGAGTATATCCGTACCCGAGTTATACCCGTACCCGAGACGGGTATACCCAGGGTACCCATACCCGCCCGAGTATAAATACTCTACTCTTGCGCAACAATTAACCACTCTGGCGCAGGCTTTTTCGCTGGTGGGTCAGAACCAAGCCGAAACAGGTCAGAGGCAGCAACCGATCAATTGCAGTCACTAATCTAGCAGATGTCTGTGCTGCTGACTCAACAAAACCAGTCTAAATTTTCTGGTATCTCTTCATACTCAAAAAATTTAAATTTGTTAGATAAAATAATTATTGATAGTGGTGCTACAGACCATATGTTTGGAAATCAAGGACTTCTAAAAAATTTAGAAATGACCAAAAGTGACAAATTTGTCTTAGTAGCGAACGGTATGAAGACTAAAATAAATGGTATAGGTGAAACTATATTTTGTAACAAAAAATTATTTAATGTGTTATATTTAGATACTTTTCCCATAAACTTACTTTCGGTTCAAAAATTAACACAAGAATTAAATTGTGACGTGATTTTTTCTTGTAAAAATGTTGTATTTCAGGACCGGGAAACCGAGACGAAGATTGGTGAAGGGTTTCTTGAAAACGGACACTACTTTTTGAACCCAAAAAATTATTTTTGTGCTTCCGCTAAATCCATTGATATTGGACTTTGGCATAGAAGATTTGGGCATCCCTCCGACAAGATTTTAAATTATATTTTTGATTGTAAAAATTTAAATTATGCCAATTGTGAAGTTTGTAAATTGGCAAAACAAACAAAACTTCCTTTTTCTCATTCCAATAGCAAAAGTAAAACTATGTTTGATTTAATTCATTCGGATGTATGGGGACCAGCCCCAATTGAATCATACAATGGATTTAAATACTTTGTTATTTTTATCGATGATTTTTCAAGAACCACTTGGTTATATTTACTCAAATCAAAAAGTGAAGTGTTTAGTAGCTTTAAAGAAATTTTTTGTCTTATAGAAAATCAATTTAATGCAAAATTAAAAATATTTCGGTCGGACAATGGAACGGAATTTGTGAACAAAAATTTTGAAACTTTTTTAAAGAAAAAAGAATTATACACCAAACCACTTGTGTTAATACACCCGAGCAAAACGGAGTGTCGGAACGAAAAAACAGACATTTGTTAGAAATGACAAGAACTTTGATGTTTCAAAATAATGTTCCTAAAATATATTGGTCGGATGCCATACTTTCTGCTACACATCTAATTAATAGATTACCAAGTTCAAGATTAGAAAATAAAATTCCATTAGAAATCCTTTATCAACAAAAAATCACCTTTGATCATTTAAAAATATTTGGATGTACAAGTTTTGTACATATTAAAAGAAAAGATAAGCTAGATTTTGTATCAACAAAAACTATTTTCTTAGGATATTCACCATTTAAAAAGGGCTACAAATGTTATGATCCTATTAATAAAAAACTATTTATTTATAGAAATGTTGTATTTTTCGAAAATGAGCCATATTTTAAAAAAATAGGAGAAACTCAAGAGCCTAATCAAACCCAAATTGAAAGAATGAATTCGGTAATACCCTATATTGCACAAAATAATTTAGAAGAAAATGAAATAAGTGATGTTGAAGAAGAAATTGATGATGATAATGATGATATAAATGAGACTGAAGTAGAGAATAATTCAGGACTTAGACGAACAACTAGAGTATCACAACCGTCAACTAGACTTAGAGAGTATGTTACTTATACTGTCCAATACCCCATACAAAATTTTGTTTCATATGAAAAAATTTTGCCTTCATACCAAGCCTTCCTTACAACCATAGAAGAAAAAATAGAACCAAAAAATTACCAAGAGGCCATTCAAAAACCGTCTTAGAATAAAACAATGAAAGAAGAGCTAAAAGCTCTAGAAAAAAATAAAACATGGGTAATTGTTCCATTATCGAAAAATAAAAAACTCGCTGGATGCAAATGGGTTTACAAAATTAAATATAATTGTAATGGTACCATAGAACGGTATAAGGCAAGGTTAGTAGCCAAATGATTTACACAAACATATGTGATAGATTACAATGAAACTTTTGCACCGGTTGCAAAAATGAATACCATTAGGGTTTTATTTTTCATTGCCGTAAACAATGGGTGGAATTTATACCAAATGGATGTAAAAAATGCATTTCTTCAAGGAACACTTGAGGAAGAAGTTTATATGACTCTTCCACCGGGTCATGTAAAGGAAAAAAAATGCTAACCTTGTTTGTAGGTTAAAAAAATCAATTTATGGACTTAAGCAATCTCCAAGGACATGGTATGGCAAGTTATCTCAATATTTAATTTCTTGCAATTTTAGAATTAGCAATGCCGATCACTCATTATTTACCAAAAGTGAAGGAAACAATATAACACTTGTCTTAGTATATGTAGATGATTTAATAATTACCGGAAACAATTTAGAAGCAATTAGAAAAATCAAACTCCAACTAAAAGAAAAATTTGACATTAAAGATTTAGGATATTTAAAATATTTTCTAGGAATAGAAGTAGCATTTTCAAACAAGGGTTTATTAATTTCACAAAGGAAATATACCTTGGATTTATTAAAAGAAACCGGTAAATTAGGTTGTAAACCGGCCTCTACACCAATAGATAATAAATATAAATTAAATACCGAGGATGGTGAACCCTTAGAAAATATAAACCAATTTCAAAGACTTGTAGGAAAATTAATTTACCTCACGGTAACCCGTCTGGATATTTCTTTTTCCGTAAGTCAAATTAGTAAATTTATGCATTCACTAAGAACACCACATTTAGATGCCATAAATAGAATTTTAAGATATTTAAAAGGAAATCCCGGAAATGGCATATGGATGAAAAATAATAATTCTAATGCAATATGTGGCTATTCCGATGCAGACTGGGCCGGTAACTTTGATAGAAAATCCACCACCGGCTTTTCCACATTTGTAGGCGGAAATTTAGTCACATGGAAAAGCAAGAAACAAAATGTTGTGGCACGATCAAGTGCGGAAGTGGAGTATCGAGCCATGGCATCAACCGCAAGCGAATTGATATGGCTCAAGCAATTGCTCAAAGACATGGGAATCAATGTTGATCAACCCATGAAAATGTATTGTGACAATAACTCCGCACGTCACATTGCTCAAAATCCCGTATTTCACAAACGGACCAAACACATCGAAGTGGATTGTCATTTTATTAGAGAAAATGTCCAAACCAAGGAAATAGAAACACCATTTGTGCGAAGTGAAGACCAACTAACGGACGTGTTCACAAAAGGATTGGATTCGAAGCCGTTTGAAGAAATTACAAGCAAGCTAGGATTACTCGATATTTATAATCTTAGCTTGAGGGGGGTGTTGAATAATAATCTTAGACATAAGGGTTAATATGCAAAATGTACAAAATAACTTAGAAAGTCTACTGTAAAGAAAATGTAGATAGATTCCAACGGTCATATTGACCTTGTAACATATATATAGTCATTGTTACAGTAAAAAATAAATAACTTTTCAAATTACAAAATCTCCTGTCTCCTCAGTTTTGGATATCTAAAAATAACAGCATCTGCATTTGTTCCCTCAGAACCGCAATGTTCATATACTCCGGTTTCGAGATTTATCCTTGAAACTGGTGTTTTCAGGAGTTTCTCACCAATATTAATCAAGTTTTCCATATTTTCCTTTGTTGTAACATCGACAGATGATAAATCACCATCCAGAGAATCATCCTATTTTAAAATAAAAAATTTAATCAGCTTGTTATATAGTGTTGTAATGAAAAATAATGTGATTCATAGCCTGGTGCTTTACTAAAAAAATTCTGTACACAGAAAATTTGTCCCAGTTAACTATATGCTCAGTATATTTGTTGGTTGAGTTTGGAAACTATAATTAAGAATAAATTAATTACCTGAATACGAAGATATTGATTCTCCAACTGGAGTGCTTTAAAAAGCACACTGGCATGGATATCGACCAAATCAGCACTGGCATGAGAAAAAATATCGATCAAAGGGATAAAACCGCCGTCATAAAGCCACCTAAGAACACCCCATTTGGCGCACTCGAATGCGGTATATTTCTCTGCTTGTTTTGCCGTTCCTGTCCCTATAGAGATGATTAGAAATCTCCCGTAATCTATCGGCTTAATTGGGAAGAAATCTGAGTTCTCTAGAATTATCTCCTTTGTGATGGCCGTCATTGCCAACATTGTCTGTAAACAAAGAACAAAAGTTAAGAAAAAAAAATGCAAACAAGAAAATGAACCATACCTACCAAAAGTTGTATGTGTAGCTAGGAACACTGGACCCATACAAATCAGGTAAACATTTTTACAGAGCAGTTTTTAATTCATGCAATGCACCCATCACATGCAGTGTTGTTTTGACTCTACTGTTTGTGCACTGTATAAATTAGAAGCTACTCTGTCAAAATCTTCACCCTAGCTACAAATCAATTATCAGTATCATAAAATTTTCTCTTTCTGAAAAGTATCTCAACAATTATCTTTTTTTAATTATTTTCTTCACATGTTTGTTATTTATGGTATATATGTTAAATTTTACTTAATTAGGTTGCCATAACTCTGTCAACTGATTTGTATTCATGGATACTTGATGTCTTGGTTAATTATTTATTGAACCATGCATCTTTTGTAAAAATTTTGCTCCATAATTACATACTGGATTGTTTGCAGCGACACCGCCATCAACAAGATGAAACTCCCGCTTAGTTCCTTTGTCGTCCTTTGTTTCAAAGTAGTGTGCTGGAAAGTACGTTGGAGCGGCAGATGTGCTAATGCATATGTCCGATATGAGAGCATCCTTCAACTTGTCACTCTTTGCCTATAAAGGATTGAGCAAACACAAGCTGGATATTGATTTTGAAATTTTTATTTTTGTTAGAATTGACTTAGCTTAGAAATTCAATATATGTACCTCATAAGATGAGAATATGGATGGTTGGAGATATTTGACATCGAATGTCGGAATGACTATATTCGTTAGTGTTTGGCTTACTCTCATTTCACGCGTCAGGCTCCGAATTTTCGATTGAAGAAATTTTCCATCATATTTCGGTCCCATTACCAATCCTGCCATAGTTGCTACTTGTGTGAAAGGTCCAGCTCTGTATTAGACAGGAGATAAATAAAAAATTTCCTTAAAATATTTAGGCTTCATTCATTTGAAGAATAACATATATTATTTTTATTAGCCTCTTCTCTGTTTTCAAGTACACATTCAGCCAAAGAAGAAGAAAAATAAAAGAATTGGGTTTCTGTACTGGCAGTCATGTATGCAAGGAATTTAATTGAGTAGGTTACCGAGAGAGTTTGCTGTTAATAAGAATCATAGATAATTAACAAGAAATGTATGCTGATCACTCTATATTTTATTTTGATTGATAATACTTCTTCTTTGGAAATATCTTTGGTCCATTTTCCAAATAAAATTCATTTATTTGCTTAGTAGAGAAAACTGGCCGGTTATCCTTGTCAGGAGTGGTGAGCATTGCTGTGATCAAGCCACCGGTGTTTGTTCCTGCGATCATATCAAACTAATCTGCGAGCCTAGCATCCGGTCCATCGAGTTCCTAGAGATGAAAAATTATAATAAAACTTTAATTATGAAATAAATAAATGAAAATGTCTTTTTATTTTTTTTATTTTGTTCTGTTCTGACTTCTGACTATATTAATTAAGGTTGTTTTCTAAAAGTTCCTGTTATTCCTTTAGAATAACAGCAGATTTACTTCCCTAGAATCTCTACCTACTATAGAGAACGCCACTTTTGTTACTTCATACTCTTAGAAAAATATAATATTGGTTTATCTAGTTTGACTTCTGAATAATTAAAGCGGTAATTGGCTAGCTAATTAAGTAACTCATAATATTTTTATGGGCCAATCATGTGGAAATATCCTTCTTTTTGTTTCTCTAAACTGTGGAAATGTTCTGAATACTGACTCTTGAGTCAGCTTTGGATTTGTTTAATATGGGGAACTAGGTTCCGTGAGGCTTTAATAAATTTGATTGGTAAGAAGAGGGGTACCCAAAAAATGCACTCATGTTATTATTATATAACAACAATATTGGTATAGCATTCTTGAACTTTTTCTTTTAAACTCAGCACCAACTTTAATGGTACAATTTGAACCTATGTTTCTATCTTAAATATTTAAATATTTTGTAGGAGCCAATATATCTAGATAATTTAGAAAGTATAAAAAAATATTTTTTAAAATTCTTTATCATAAAATCTTTAGATATTATTTTGTACTTCATTAAACATTCTAGGTACGTAATTCACAGCACCTTCATATCTATCTATAAACAGATGTGCCATTTTTCATGCTCGAGAGGTATGTTAAGTTGTTAACTGCAGCACGTATCAGCCTAATATTAAGAAAAATAAATGAAATATTAATGTTGCTAATGAGAAAACAAAATATACTAGGATGAAAAAGAATATACTTGGAGTTTAGCTTCAAGGAAAGCGAGCAAAGTTGCCGGGATGAGTCCCCTAATGCCACCTCCATCTATACTTAGAACGGTGATGAGTTTGCCCATTGATGGTGGTTGGATCAACCTATCTGAGGCCGTGGTGGAGGCACCAGCATCACCATTGGCAGCCATAAGTTTAATCTATAACTTAGTGAGTCAGAGAGATGAGAGAACTGCGTGAGCTACAGATCAAGTGTTGAATTGTTATTCTTGGATCTGCCCATACATTCACTTCTTAAATAAGAGAAGGGGTGGCAGACTGAGTCTGGCGGTGATGGAGACTTAGAAAGTCAATATTTTTCTGGAAAAATTAGTATTCATCTCCAATGTTCCTGAAGTCTAGGTTAATTTCTCTGTGTTCCTAATTTTTGTGTGTGTATGTGTAGATTGAAGTAAGACACTATATATATCACTTTTATTTTGCCCTTTTCTTGTGCAGTTTTCTTCTACTTTGCTAAATTAATAGAACAACTTTTGCTGCTTATGTAGATCTTGGAGAGAGAGCAAAGATGATATGTGAGAAGTTTTGTATCATTATTTTATTTTTATTTTATTAATGGTGGCTAATTCTGAGTACATATAATATTATTATATGGGAAATTGATTTGATATTTAAAAAAAATATTGTCTAAATTAGAAAAGTAAAGTCATAAATGTATTATCAATATTAAATTTGAGTTGATTAAAATTTTGATTGGTCATTTATCACAAGGCGATTAGAACTGTATTATTAATGTTAAATTATTTGAGAATGAATAATAAAAAGTGGAAATACTTTTACTATCAAATATAGAAACTATATAAGATTTTTTTTAATATAACTAAATAAAATAGTTTAAACGAAACCTACACAAAAGTTTTGTAAATTAAAAAAACCAGCTCACCGTAGCACTAAAATAGTGGAGAGAGAATGAACCGAATTTTTTATTTATACCATATTAAAAAAAATCAAATAACTATTCTTTTTATATTAAATAAATACGACGTCTGCCAAACGCCCGAGCGAACTCTAAGACTGGGTCCGCCAAACGCCTGAGCAGATCCAGTCTAGGGTTCGCCAAACATCTGAGCAGACCCCTAGCTTTATATAGGATAACAACAGAGAATGGTAATATCTGACATTTTCTTTAATTCATGCAGACTTTACAGAGATTGGTACTAAGATAATGGCACGTACACCTTATATATGGAAGAGTGTATCGCCGACAACCCTAATGAGCAGATACCTAAACCAAGGGATAGGAGAGTACAATATATTCAAAAAATTTGATCCGACAAACAAACAATATTTAAGACAATAAAACAATTCAACACAATATATAAACAAAGTTAAACAATAAAAAACTATAAAAAAAATTGAACAACCTAATATAAACGAGGAGGGTTCAAATGCCTCCATTTTTTAAAACTTTAATAACTCAAGATTTAAAATTTAAAAGTCAAAATAAAACCGTTAGATGTGATCTATGTTATTTTCTCTATGTGCTCATAAAAAATTATCACATTTCAATTTTGTTTTTATGTGAATCAAAAAGTTCAAAAATCAATGTCTAGAAATCATCTAAATTAGTATATTTTTTACAAGCTCCTGATAACAATCAAAATAAAATTGAAATGTCATAATTTTGTACATGTTCATAGATAAGATGATGTAGATCATATCTAACAGTTTTATTTTGATTTTTAAGTTATAAATTTTGAATTATTAAAGTTTTAAAAAATAGAGGCATAGTGGAGGCACAAAAAATGGAGCCATTTGAACCCTCCTTTGTATAAACATATTAACATAAATTTTCTCACAAATTTTTTATTTCTATTAAAAAAAAATAGGGTCCGCTCAGCCATTGGGGTCTGCTAAGGCGTATCGCAGACGTGATGTTTTTCTAATTCCATTGAAAAAGTAGTTATTTGGTTTTTTTTTTGGAACGACTAACAGTATCCTCTATTCAGTCCCCTATTTGTTCCTCGCGCTAAAAGACAAAAAAAAATACAATGAAGGGACCACTAATTGACGCGCACGTGCTAACTACCACCAAAGAGCAAGATTAACGTTATTTTATTAATAGTCAAAACGTATAGTATTCATACCTACGAATTTATAGTATTCATACTTATTATCTATAATATTTGTCATATGTAAACAAAAACTGGAGGGGACCATTAATCTTGGGGACCAGTAACGACCAGGGGGACCGTTGACGACACATGACAGCCTGGATTGGGGACCACAACCGTCTGAAAGTGACATTTGTCAAGATTGGGGACCACTACAGCGAATCACAATATCAGCGAATCTATATAGTATTCATATCTAAATAATGAAGTATTCATTATCTAACTAATGAAATACTCAATATCTAATAAATGAAGTATTCATATATATAACTATTCATATCTAACTAATGAAATATTCATACCTGACACTAACAATATTCACATCTGACACTAACAATATTCACACTTGCCCAAATTGGGACCAAGGAGTATTCTCAACAGCCTAGTATGCATATCTAACAATATAAAGTATTCATTTCTAACAACATGAAGTATACATATCTAACTAAGAGAAGTATTCATACATGTCATGTTCGAAATAATTTATACAATTCAAAATTCAAAGTCAGATCCATCTCTCTCACCCCACCTCTTCCAAAAAATATTTATATCTAACTAATAAAGTATTTATATGTTCCACTCTGACAATCTTCGCTAGATTAGCATGGACCCCCTCCAATGGTGCACCACGCTCTCCTCGCCGGATCTCGATGGTGCACAGCGCTCTCCTTGCCGGATCTCGACGGTACACCACACTTATGGAGCACTCAAGTGGAGGCTATTGAGACACGGGGTGGATACGGGTGGTGGAGGCTGTTGAGATTGATCGTGACATGAAAGTTTTTCTTTCTAGGAGTGAGGGGATTGACTGGGAGATCCAATTGGAGAGAAAGATGATTTTGAGTTTTTTTTTAAAGTCATTTGACTTTAATAGTTAGTGAGACTAATTAGTTGGGGGGATAAATAGGGGACTAGAATGTGGGGGGTAAAATCATTACCTTTTTTTATGGTATAAATAAAATTTTCGGGAGAATGAATGAATGATAAAGATTTATAATATTGGAGCTGTTTTTTTGTAACTTTGAAACACTTTGTGCTTGTTCCGAATAATCATTTTCCCCTTTTTGACTCAGCTCAGCCGCTTCTGTTTTTTTGTAATTTAAAAAATTATCTGAAAAAACAGTAACTAAAGATGGAGAGAACTTGTTAATTTTTAGAAAGATTATTAGTTTCCCATTCGTCTATATCAATATCCGACTAAGAATATATATACAATTGTGATGCTTTTGAACAATGATCAAGGAACTGTTCACGTGGATATGAAATTCCAGCTGATAAGGCTCCAGCAAGTCGATTGCATACTTTATTAAAAAAAACAAAATTGATTGCATACAGTTGACAAATGAGATATGCTAGCTTGCATGTCACTGTTTCTTCCTTTTTTTTTTTTTTGGAATTGTTACTGTTGAGTGGAAAAATATATATTCAACCAACACTTTGAGCAGAAGATAAAATAATTTATACACCATGTGCATGGTTGAGTACAAACAGTAGCGGAGCCAGCTGTTTTCAGGGGTGGGCAGTTGCCTACCCCTGGAAATTGAATTTTTTTGGACCTGATATAATATTTTCAGCCTTTGCCTACCTCTAAATAATTTGTTGCCTCCCTCTGGCCTTTGCAGCCCACAACTCTTGGCGTGGCCCAATTAATTCCTACCTTTGATTTAGGAATATAATAATTGCAATCAGCCAATCAAGTGTAAGAAGCCCAATTAATTCCTTGGCATGGCCCCTTCAAAGAAAGAAGCAGAGGTGATTCACCTTCACAAAAAGCACGGAGGCAACAAATAATTTAAAGGTATAAATTATGCAATTCTCGGTTCAAAGAAAGAAATAGAAAGAAGCGGTGCGGCCTGTTCAACCCTTCGCTGATTCAAAAGAAAGAAGCAGCGCTGCAGCAGCGATTCAAAGCAAAAGGTTTACAGAGGCTATTCAAAGCGAAGCACGGAGGCGATTCAACCTTGCTCGCTGATTCATGGAGGCAGACCCTGATCTAGCGACAGATTGACGGTTTGAAACCTAACTCTATTTAATTTCTGTTTATAAATTGATAAAATCAGTAGCGACTAGCGAGTTGGATAAAATTGAGTACAAATATGTTTTCATTCTACTCAAATTGGATAAAATTGAGTAGAAATTTCTGTTTATACCCAAATTGAGTAGAAATTTCTGTTTATACCCAAATTTTAGAAATTTCTGTTTATACCCCAATTTTAGAAATTTCTGTTTATACCCAAATTTTAGAAATTTCTGTTTATACCCAAATTTTAGAAATTTCTGTTTATACCCAAATTTTAGAAATTTCTGTTTATACCCAAATTTTAGAAATTTCTGTTTCTACCCAAATTTGTTTCATGCTACTCAAATTGCATAATTTATATTCTAAATTTCTGTTTATACCCGCTTTAGGTTGATTTTGTAAAATTGAGTTGAACCCTAAATTTTTGTTTATACCCTAAATTTCTGTCTATTAGAGTATCAAAGATGGACAAGTACTATAAGAGGACATCTAAATCTCCAATTGATTCACCTTCACAAGAATCACATGAGGTTGATATTGTTGAATAAGAACCTCCCTCTGATCCCGCCCTAAGGCCACCTATATCTAAATATAATCCAAATGAGCGTGACAGAATTCGTCGATTTTATCTAGTAAAAGGCCCATGCCAACCTAATAACCATAATTTTCCCCAAAGAGATATAGGGGGTACAATGAGAAGATTTAACAAAGATTGGTTTAAGCCTGAACAGTATGGCTCTTGGTTGGAATATAGCATTGATAAAGATGTGGCATTTTGTCTTTGTTGTTATCTCTTTAGACTAGAAAATCTCGGATCAGGTGGAAGAACCAACTTCGTAGGAGAGGGTTACAGAAATTGGAAAAATAAGAAAAGGTTTGATGAACATGTTGGTAAAGGAGTTAGTTGAACTTTCTCAAAAGATGGTGGAAAAGAATAAACACATTGGTTATCCCTTGGTTTACAAATTAGTGAAATTAGCTTTGATATTGCCGGTGGCTACTGCAAGTGTTGAGAGGGTATTTTCGGCAATGAATGTGGTGAAAAGTCGCTTGAGGAATAAAATGGGAGATCAATGAATGAATGATTGTTTGATTATTTATATTGAAAAGGATGTGTTTGCCCATGTGGATAATGAGAAAATTATGCAAAGATTTCAGAAAATGAAGAATCGTAGAGGATTGCTCGCTTCAATGTCATTAGCTTGAAAATTTCGTACTTATTGTTGGATTGTTAAAGTTATTAGATCAATAGATGAATTCTTGAATTGTTGAATTTTTTTTGAAATTTTCATATTTCTTGGTGAATTGTTGAACTTATCAAATCATTGTATAAATCGTTGAATTTGTTGAAAATTTTGTATCTATTGTTAGATTATTCTGCCCACCCCTGACTCAAATCCTGACTACGCCACTGAGTACAAACTACAAAGAGAGAGGTCCTGTTTTATAATTTTTTAAACAAAATTTTGATCTGTATATACAAGTTGTTGGTTAAATTAATTAGTTGTGTATTAATTAATGTACAGCGTGATCTATCAATCCAACGGTCTAATAGTAAGTTGACAAAATAATGTATTGCATTGTTAAAATTTGTAATTCACATAATAATAACACTTCTAATTACATGTAAAGGCGGAATTAAACAAAATTAATTGGAGGGGTTGAAATAAAAAATGTTGGCTACTGAGATTTGAACTCAAGTTTCTATAACAAAAAGTTGAATTTTAATCACTAAGTTACGGGCACAAATTTAACATTTATGAGAGGATTATATTATATAAAAGCTAAAATAATAATTATATATATACTTATATATAGAGGAGGGATCAAGTTACCACAATCATTTTTTACATTTTTAAAGTCCAAATCGTCGATCCAAACCATTAGATATGATCCCTACAATAAAATGTGCTTAAAGACCAAATTTTATATTTTTTTTAATTTTTTACTATTTATTAAGATGGGTACAAAAACTAGTCAAATTTAGACCATTGAATTTTGTACCCATCTTAATAAATAGTAAATTTTTTTCAAAAAACATAAAATTTGGTCTCTAAGCACATTTTATTGTAGAGATCATATCTAATGGTTTGGATTGACGATTTGGACTTTAAAAATGTAGAAAATGGTTGTGGTAATTTATTGTAACTCAAAAATTGTTGTAACTTGATCCCTCCTCATATATATAGAGAAGGGATCCAATTACACCATTTTTTGGTGACACCAAATTACACCCTATGTTTTCAAAGTTTAAACAATTGATCCATACCATTCAACATGATGGATATGTTAAAATGTGCTTGCAGATCAAATTTTACATTTTTTCTGAATTTTTTTTTTGCTAGTTATTAAGATGGGTACAAAAATTCAATGGTCTGAATATAGTGATTTTGTTAAATACTTAATAAATAGTAAAAAAATTTCAAAAAATATAAATTTTGATATGAAGCATATTTTAACATATCCATTATGTTGAACGGTTTGGATCGATTGTTTGAAATTTAAAAG
This sequence comes from Carex pumila, assembly GCA_033356055.1. Taxonomy (NCBI): domain Eukaryota; kingdom Viridiplantae; phylum Streptophyta; class Magnoliopsida; order Poales; family Cyperaceae; genus Carex; species Carex pumila. The sequence continues at coordinate 42,157 of JARJHM010000848.1, forward strand.
TTTTGTAAATGGAGAGTGTAATTCGGTCTCACCAAAAAAGGGTGTAATTGGATCCCTCCTCATATATATATATATATATATAGATATATATAGAGAGAGAGAGAGAGAGACAGGCTAATATGCTTTCGGCAGCACTTCGGCCGAAGTGCTGCCACCCCATTTTCAATTTTTCAAAATCCAAACAGTCGATCCGAACCGTTCATCTTGTTCTCCATATTAATATCTGCTTGGAGACCAAATTTTACATTTTTTGGAATTTTTTTGCTATTTATTAAGCCATTTTGAAAATCGCTGATCCAACGGTGAATCCCTGATTTTACTGTTTGGCAAGCCACCGTTGGATCAGCACTTCGGCCGAAGTGCTGCCGAAAGCATATTAGCTTATCTCTATATATATCTCCATTATATTATTAAGCACGTTGGGTGTCCGATCCGCCAAAGGCTACGATTGAAAGTTCAAATTTCGGATTTCATCTCAGCTCTCCAATTACATAATCTACCTTCTTTCGATTAAATGTATCAGAATAATGTGTAGAAGTCTAAATTTAACTAAAAACATACTCGCCACACGTACCAACACACAAAAAATTATATTCTCAAATTAAATTTTAATTGTAATGTACTGTACTGTTTTTTTATTTACTTTTTCCTCTATTTCTCTCTTTCTAATTATACGACTCTTGTATAATTTCTTTCTTTGTTTCCATTTCTTCAGTGAAAATCAAAACACCTTCCGTTGGCAGATCCGAAATTTGAACTTTCCATTTCTTTTTTTTCCTATTTCTCTCTCTCCGATCAAAATGGCAATTAAAATCAAAATTTTGTTCACTTCCTAATTTTTATTTTTTTTCTTTCTATAGATACTACTGTGAGATTAAATAATAGGATGGAGATGTGATCGAGTAGAAGGAGAAACCCTAAAGATTTATTAAAAGGGGTGGTGGCCGCCGTTGTATAAATTGGAGTTGATTGCCAGGTATCTCTTTTGTTTCTCTCTTCTAGGTCTCGGTTGTATATGTTGGTTGGAAATTAGTTATTTTGGTTAACGGTACTTGCATTTGGCTTCTGGGTTCTTTATCCAATTTAGGTCAAACCTCAAAATCACAAAATCAAAAAGTTACGAACCATCTTCTGAATATTTTTGTTATGATCCAGTGGATTGATGCCTCTTGGACTTCTTCTTTTTCTTATTTTGTAGAGGATCTATGGTTTCGGTGCATGCCTAGCTGCTGGAATGTCCTTTATGCTCTTGCTACGTTAATTCCTTTTTTTATCTTTTACTTTAGATAAATATTTTTATATGTGTTTTTGGTAATTCTAATTGCATAAATCATTATAGGGTTTATATATATTGTACTGTCTCAGTAACAGGCCAAATAATTTGATTTATTTGCTTTTCTTGGTTACGAAAATTTTAAAATTGAGGCCTGTGAGAAACTGAACTTAGATATTATAGTAAAAAAATTATACTTGCACAATTTCCTTGTTGAATATCAACATTTAAATATGTTTTACTGTCTCAGTAACATTTTTGGGTGGATGGTTAATTTATTTATGAAAATCCCAACTTCTAGAAAAACATGTACATGGGGTTTGATTTTGTGGGAATACTCAAAATTGACTGGTACAGCCATGGGTTCATAGACCTCAATACATATGGTTGCGTAATTTTGTTTCTTTTTTCTTTCTTTAAGCTTGTTCTCTTATTATTCTCTTTATAATTAAACCCTAACTTGAGTTCTTGTACTAGGTTTCCCATTTGTACACCTACTATAATGAATTTCTGGAAAGCATCACCACTCAGAGTTGGCTGATGATGTGGCATCTCATGAGTTTGACTTCCTTGCCCCAATCCAGATGCAAAGGTGAATTTTCTTCTCAGTAAATCAGGAATTTGTACAAACTTCTAATACAAGCAATGCTCATTATTTCATTAGATGATTTAAGTTATCAAATTTGAATTAATTGGTAGAATGAAAATTTTAATTCTTGCCAGATTAATTTAATTTTGTTTATTATTTTGATAATATTTACTTGGGCAGCATATACCTGCACCTCCTTATTAATCTTTCAATGCTTTAATTTATATGTGAAATATCTCAAAATGAGAAAAAGAGGAAATTTAATACTGGAGTTGTGTAGGTAGTCAACTTGTATGGTGCCATAGGAATTATGATGTGTTTTTTCATTGATTTAGATCAACTAAATCAAGGTTACATCATACAAACTGCATCACTTTTTTTTAAGTGTTAGGAATTGCAATATTTAGTAGTTACTGATTAGTAATTTATTAAGAAAATGAAAGTAGCGCAACTGTTAAATTAAACCTCACTTATTTCTTTTTATTTTAATTGTTTTGTGAGGTGTGGTGGCCAACTGAACTCTCTCCTTCGCTGATTCGTTGTGATTAGCCAATTTCTTTTAGGTAACTATATATCTGTCTGTATATATTCACTCTCTCTCTCTCTCTCATATTTCACATTAATTTTGTTTGATTCACAATTCATGAGTGCCTAAATTTGTGATTTATGTTGTCTTATAAATTGTGATTGAGTCCTTTCTTAATAACATATAACTTTATATGAGATTGTTAGTGTTAACTCTACTTGTGGCGTTGCAATTTTTCCTAATGCAATATAATAGGGGATTTTGATTTGTGTTTCTTTCATAATAACAAGAATGCTCTTTTATTTGAAGGCAGGACTCATCGATTGGTTTCTCAAACCAGTGCTCACAAGTATGAGATCTGTTGGTTTAATCAATGTAATGGTCACATATAATTTGTCTATTTTTTATTGTTTATTATCTTATAAAAATATGTTTGTATGAGATCTTTTGCGTGCAATATATAATTGGTTTGTTTTTGTAATAAAAAATATGTCATTTTGTATGAGAATTCACTTCATTCTTTTATAATATATTTTCGTTGCAACGCACGGGCATATTAGTTTCTATTCAACTTTGAATTTAGTATATATTTTTCATTTGTGTTGTAAATAATTCTTTAAAAAAATATAAAAAATGATTATACACTAACATACAAAGAATGTTGTTGAATTTAAGTAGTCATTTGTTATTTATTATTTGACTTGTTCAATCTTAATGTTCAATCTTATGTCCCCGTTGCAATGCACGGGCACGATACTAGTATATATATATATAGATATATATAGTAAGGCTACCATATTTTGCCAATTGAAGTGAGTATTTTAATTTGTACTCATATCTCTAGTTTTAAAGTTCAAAACGTCGATCTGAACCGTTCAAGTTCATATCCACATTAAATTGTGCTTGGAGACCAATTTTATATTTTTTTTAGAAACTTTTTACTATTTTTTTATAATTTTTGAAAATCACTATTTTTGATGGCCCATAATTTTCTAAAAAACATTGATTTTGAAATTTTTTTTAAAAATAGTAAAAAATTTCCAAAACAATATAAAATTTGGTCTCCAAGCACAATTTAATATGGATATCAACTTGAATGGTTCGGATCGATGTTTTGAACTTTGAAACTAGAGATATGAACGCAAATTAAAACACCCACTTTAATTTGCAAAACATGGTAGCCTTACTATATATAGAGAGAGAGAGAGATGGGCTATGATGCATTGCAATGCATGGAGGGGTTTGTGCATTGGACCATAAATCTAAAATTCAAAATCCAAATGGTCGATCCAAACTGTTCATCTTGTTCTCCATATTAATATGTGCTTGGAGAACAAATTTTACATTTTTCTGAATTTTTTTACTATTTATTAAGTATTTTACAAAATTGTTGATCCAACGGTGGCTGCTGATTTTACTGTTTTGTTAAGCCACCGTTGGATCAACGATGGCTGCAGGTCAGCCGGATCAGTCCACGGATTAGACTTGTACGGGATCTGCTGATCTAAAATTACGTAATTACAACCAATTAGATTATATGTTAAATTATTCTAACCCTCGTCCCAGCTAATGTGTTTTTAGGAGTATTGTTGATTATTTTGATTTTATAAAATTTACCAATTCATGCCATCGCAATTAGCATAAATCTTAATTTATAATTCCATCAGATATTGACCATTCACTTTGATCTTAATTAACCAAATTTTAATCTAAACTAATTAATTTATAGTTTTAATAATCTAATTTGAAGATATAGTGCTTATAAATTTTATAATGTTGAAATATTTGCAAAAATAATTATTAGTGATGGTAAATTAAACGTGTTTTACTTAATTATTTTATTCTAATTTTCTATCTAATTTGATTTATTTTAAATGAACTACAATTAATTTTAGTCGTTGGATACGCAGTTTCGAAAGCTAATTTATGATTTAAAATTCCTAAGTCAACTATTTTAATCAAAATGTGTATTTGTATAATTATAACTAAATTTTGTATTTTAGTTTAGTATAGTTATTTTATATTTTAAATGCGTAATTTGATTATAAAATTTTAAAGTGAAACCTTTAACTAAGTTACGTGTTTTGAATTATTTCTACTTAAATCGCGCAATTCGTTATTTTATTACTATTCAAATTTTATGTTTTTCGTCATTTCGAATCTAACCATAAATTAATATTTCATTGTTTATGTTTTAAAAATACTTAAATATTATAAAACATTTAAAACTTATTTCATTTAAACTTTTAATTTATTTAAATGTGCTGGGTGTTTTAGTTTGATTTGTTTTCTTTCTTAAGTTTTACGATTGTAACGAATTTTCGATTTACTAGTTTACCGAATAATTATAATTTTCTTTATAGTGTTATATTTTATTTTATTTTATTTTTAAATGTCACATCCCAGATTTTTACCATCCGGAGCGTGGTTATATAAGTATCTTCACACTTTTTCTTGGCCCGTCAACCTACGTCGCCAACAGAAATAAAAACAAAACAACAAAACGGAGTCAGCTACAAAGCTCAGTAACCAGTTATTTAATGATGCGCTTCTTTATAATTGGCTTAATTTAACAACCATTCAAATAGACCGGATTAATCCACACAAATTCACATTAAATTGTGCACGTATATTTCATCGGCGATAGCATGTCGGTCTAGGTTATCCATAAAACAAGTTACATCATTTTCAACCATCGAACCCGACTGCAACTAGCAATCCCCGCATATCGGTCCCGATCACGACTAGCAGCCCCTATGTATCGGACAAATCAAATTCCAACCTCAGACTCGCTATCTCGTTAAATATGTCATCATAATCCAATATGCAATATCAATATCCAAATCAACTATACAAAACGAAAACACAAATTATAGAGAAGTCCGATAACCTTATTGTGAGATCTTCAGAATTCAAGTCAAATTGCAACTAACAATTCATAATCATCGCGACGTAGTCGGAATTCGAATGAACATGGATAATCAAAACTTGAACATAATATTTAATCTGGTTTCTACTCGGATATCAATTAGAGAGAGAAAGGAATGTGTCTCAGATATAAAATAGAGAGAGAAAGAACTGAGATATTTTAATATGTACATATAGCGAAAGGGTAAACTGAAACGGTGCCTTAATTGGAGATGTATATTCATTAGGAGTTATAAACGACATTTATAACAAAACTGCTCCGAAACAATAGATTTAAGATAGTTATTAAATAAAAGTTGTTATCGCATCAATAGGTAGAAAGAAGCAGAGGCTTGCGCCTCTTTATTTATTTATTTATTTTTAACTAAACGGTTATATAATAAGAAACTGGTTGAAATAATGGTTTCAATAGATATTATAATTTTCATATTAGTCTTTAACTTAACAAAATATTATAGAAAGATATTTTAAATGTCCTAATTCGGTTGAATATATTTTTAAATAATTTCTATGTCATATTTATATTTTACAAAATGTTACCCAAAAGATTTATGATCTTTATTATATTATTATATTATGAAAAAAGTTTTATAAGTATAAATAGTAATGATTCAAATTTTTGGGATATTACATTAATGTAACAACCCAAAAATTTTGAATTATAATTATCTATACTTAAATATTATTTTCTTATAATATTGAACACACTGTATATGTGTCTGTAAAAATAAATAAATGAAATTAACATAAATTAAATGAAAAAAAACAGAAATATATATTAACATATTAAATTTTAGTTATTATATTTTAACACTTTAGTTTGACAAAAGATAGCCGTCAAAATTTTATAATAACTGAATTTATTTTCAATTTTTAAATTCATCTCAATTAAGAATAAATAATAATAAAGGAAACTGATCCTTTCATCTTGAAACCCTTTCGTTGCATCCTCCCATTCCAAAACCATCATATTAATATAGAGTTACAGACCCTCATAACCACGTTAACTCTCTCTCTTCCCTCATTAATTCTTTATTAACTACATTAATATTTGTCTCTGTATCACTTCGGAGACAATAGACCGAATAAAGAGAAAAGTGAGAAAAATAAAATGAAACGAGGAGTTATTCTTGTAACTCTAATATTGATTATTATCCGACTGTTTGTCCGATTTGAATTCCTACTACGTCACAGTGATTTCAAGTCATTTCAATCCGATATGAAATATGAAATATCTCGCTATAAGGTAACTGGACTTCTCTATAATTGTGTTTTCCGTTTTGTATGGTTGATTTGAATATTGATATTGCATATTGAATTATGATGGCATATTTAACGGGATAGCGGGTCTAAGGTTAGAATTTGATATGTGATTGTAGCCTCTCATTGTTGGATGGATTTCCCAGTGGGTTGGCGGCCTTCCAATGTTGGATGAATTTCCCATTGGATTGACGGTTTAAAGGAATTGTGTTATGAGAATGTGGGAATCGCCTGTGACGGGGATTACATGTGTGTGAATATGATGTGACTTGTTTTATGGATAACCTAGACTGACGTGCTATTGCTGGTTAAATATGCGTGCATAATTTGATGTGTATTTGTGTGGATTAATCCGGTCTAATTGAATAGTTGTTAAATTAAGCCAATTGTAGAGAAGCGCGTCGTTAAATAATCGGTTACTGAGCTTTGTAGCTGACTCCGTTTTGCTATTTTGTTTTCTTTTATGTTGGCGACGTAGGTTGACGGGATAAGGAAAGGTGTGAAGATGCTTATATAATCACGCTCCAGATGGTAAAAATCTGGGGTGTGACATTAAATCTCTAAATTTTAAAGTACATAATTTCATAATTCATTTATATTTCAAAATTTTAGTTTTGTTTTAAATAATTAGATTAATCGGATTGATCATTAATTTAGTTAGATTTTTTTTAATTTAGTGCAAAGATCAATGTAGCAATTAATTGCGTTTTAAAATTTCAGAATATAACAATTTATTAAGCCACTTTGAAAATCACTTATCCAATGGTAACAGTAAAATTAAGAGGCACTGTTGGATTAACGATTTTCAAAGTGGCTTGATAAATAGTAAAAAAAAATTGAAAAATATAAAATTTGGTCTCCAAGCACATGTTAATATGGAGAACAAGATGAACAATTTGGATCTGTTATTTAGAGTTTGAATTCAGTGATTTATAGTCCAATGCACAAAAATGACTATGCATTGTAATGTATGGTAGCCTTACTCTCTCTCTCTCTATATATATATATGAGGGATCCAATTACCTAATTTTATAGTGACACATCTTGACATCATATTTTTATAACAAGTCATTTTTGCGATTTTAAAATCCAAACAGATGATCCAAACTGTTTAACATGATTTATATATTAAAATGTGCTTGGAGACCAAATTTTACGTTTTTTTGAATTTTTTTTTAGTATTTATTAAGATGTGTACAAAATTGTTGTTTTCAGGCAATTTTGGACCATTAAAAAGCGAAAATTTTAAAATTTTCTAAATAAATAGAAGTAAATTTCCAAAAATATAAAATTTGGTCCCCAAACATATTTTAATATGGACATCACGTTGAACGGTTCAGAACAACTATTTAGATTTTAAAATCGCAAACATGACTTATAAAATTATAGTGTCAAAATGTGTCACTATAAAATGGTGTAATTGAATCCCTCCTCTCTCTCTGTCTCTATGTATATTAAATGGGTAAGCATCCTAATTTGACTGGATAATTGTCCTGATATACCCGTTGCGTTGGATTTGAATACTGATCCATCTAACCAATTATTATTTTTTAAACTAATTATTCAATTGATAAGAACAAAGCATACAACATTAATTCCAGTAAATTCTATTACTTCTAAGTTACTTTGAGTTTCAGTCGCCAGCAATTATTATTAATCTAAGAGGATTTGGATAATGTAGAAAATGTATTCTTTATAATTAATTAGGTAGCAAGGAGCTGATAATCTGATATCATCAGATGGAGGTCCATACTTTCACTGACAAGTGCACATGGGTGGGAAAAAAAAATGATCATTGAGCTAGATTGCTGGAAGGAATTGATTTTTGATTTTTATATATTAGAGTGATTGGTACCATCCAATTCACATGGACGAATTAAAAACATTAAAAATATATATTAAAAAATAAATAAACCAGCAGCAGGCCAGCAATTTTTATGGGTTGCCAGGGCGCATCTAAATGATTTCTTTTAATCAAAACTAAATATTGATATATAAGATGTAAGATGAGGGTTCAAATGCCTCCTGCTTTTTTATATCTCTTTTTTCAAAATTCAAATTGTCGATTTAAACTGTTTAACTTGATCTTCATATTAAATTATGCTCAGAAATCAAATTTTATATTTTTCTTTTGAATTTTTTTTACTATTCAAAGTGATTCTGCACCTATCTTAAAATTAGTAAAATAATTAAAAAAAAAGATAAAATTTGGTCTTCGAGCATATTTTAATATAGATATCATATTGAACAGTTCTGATTGACATTTTGAACCTTAAAAATTGAGATATAGAATATAAGACACAATTAGACATAAAAGGCAGTATTTAAATTTAATTTGACTGAAAATGCGGAGACATAAAAAAACATGAGACAACAAACCAGGTTTAAATTTGACTGAATATATATATATATATATTTTTGTACATCACATTAAAGCTGTAGAAAAATCAGATTTTATTATAAATATAATATAAGATTGGACCCAATGTGATGTATACATCCATTAAATGATTTTGATAGCAACTAGCCAGTTGAAACTAACATTCCAAAATAATCATTACTTCTTAAGTAGTTTGTTGGATATTTTTTCTTCGAAAACACTTATTTAATTAGTGAAGAAAAAAAATTAGATAAAAAAAAAAAGACAATTACTAAAAGAAATTGCATGCATTCAACAAATTTTGATCACAGGTAAAATATTTTTTGCAAAACGTTGAAAACCTATCCCTAATTAAAGATAGTATTATTTTAGGAATTTCTTATCTTACGGCAAAAGTCACCCGAAAACAGTTTAGCTAGGGAAAGCTAAGCGGATGCCGCCTAGGCGGCTTACGTTGGACAAAAGTCACCCAAAAACAGTTCAGCTCGGAAAAATTAAGCGGATGCGGCCAAGTGTTGGGGAAAACTAAATGGATACTGCCTATCGTCATTGAAAAATGACTCAAAAACAGTGCAGCTGCAAGCGCAAGCGGCTAACGTTGAGCAAAAGTGACCCAAAAAAGGTTTAGCTGGGGAAAACTATGCAGATGCGTCTAGGCATTGGGGAAAACTAAGCAGATACGGCCAAGCATCAGTGAGAGATGGCTCGAAAATAGTCCATCAGCAAGAGGAAGCGGTTAACGTTGTGGAAAAGTGACCCAAAAACAGTTCAGCTGGGACAACTAAGCGGATGCAGCCAAGCGTTGCGGAAAACAAAGAGGATACGGCCAAGCGTCATTGAAAAATGGCTCGAAAACAGTTTAGCGGCAAGCGCAAGCTGCTAATGTTCGGCCAAAGTAACCCGAAAATAGTTCAGCTTAGAAAAATTAAGCGGATCCGGCCAAGCATTGGGGAAAACTAAGCGGATACGGCCGAGCGTCGGAGAAAAATGGCTCGAGAACAGTCCAGCGGCAAGCACAAGCTGCTAATGTTGGGCAAAAGTGACCCAAAAATAGTTCAGCTCCGAAAAATTAAGCGGATGAGACCAAGCGTTGGGGAAAACTAAGCGGATGCCGCCAAGCGTCGGAGAAAAATGGCTCGAAAACAGTCCAATGGCAAGCGCAAGCGGCTAACGTTGGGCAAAAGTGACCCAAAAATGTTCAGCTCGGAAAAATTAAGCGAATGCGGCGAAGTGTTGGGCAAAGCTAATAAAATACAGCCAAGCATCTGTGAAAAGTGGTTCAAAAACAGTCCAGCGACAAGCGCAAGCGGTTAACGTTGGGCAATAGTGACCCGAAAATAGTTCAGTTGGGAAAACTAAGCGGATGCAGTCAAGCGTTGGGGAAAACTAAACAGATACGCCCAAGCGTCGATGAAAAATGGTCCGAAACCTGTCCAGCATGAAGTGTAAGCGGCTAACGTTGGGCAAAAGTGACCTAAAAAACGTATAGCTGGGCAAAACTAAGCAGATGCGGCCAAGCGTTGGGGAAAACTAAGCGGATACGGCCAAGCGTCGGTGAAAAATGGATCGAAAACAGTCCTGCGGCAAACGCAAGCGGCTAAGGTTGGGCAAAAGTGACCCGAAAACAGTTCAGCTCGAAAAAATTAAGCGGATGCCGCCAAGTGTTGGGGAAAACTAAGCGGATGCGGCTTATCATCATTGAAAAATGACTCGAAAACTGTTATGTTCTGAAATTTTTACAATTAAATTTCAAATGATTTAAAAACAAGAACGAAAATCGTGCTAACAAAATAGAAGTTTAAAACTTAATTAATGTCTCTCTAAATAATTAAGTCAAGTGTGAATCGAAATCGCGTTCAAATTTCGAGATTTTGAGTTCTTATAGGCTGAGTGCGGATGAGTTGACCCGCACTGTGGGTGGGTGCGTCCGCACTCATGCAATCCTGTGTTGGTCTGAATTTTCTTAAGTGCTAAGTGCGGATGGATGACCTGCACTGCGGGTGGAAGGCATTCGCATTAGGCCCAGACTCTTTCTGAAATTGTGCCTAAAATTGACTAAGTGCTGAGTGCGGGTGAGTGATCCACACTGCGGATGGGTGCATCCACACTCATGAATTTATGTGTTGAACTGGATTTCCTGAAATCGACTAAGTACTGAGTGCAGATGAGGTTGACCCGCACTGTGTGTGGAATGCATCCGCACTACACTCGATTTTTTCTGAAATTTTGTCAAAAATGTATTAAGTGCCGAGTGCGGGTGAAGTGACCTGCACTGCGGATGAGTGTGTCCGCACTATGAGATTTCTGTGTTAAATTCCATTTTTCCTGAAAATCGACTAAGTGCCGACTGCGGGTGAAGCCACCCGCACTGCGGATGGATGCGTCCGCACTCAGGGTAATTTTAACCCTAAAACTCAAATTGAACCTTCTCTCTCTCTCTCTCACTTCACCATTTCTCCATTTTTAAGTGATTTTCGCCAAAAGAGAAGAAAAAAGAGTGTGAGAGTTTTCCGTTCCTCTCAAACCCCCGATTGTTGCGAGAAATCGAAGTTGGGATCGAGTAAGCGGTCGTGGATCTCTCCTAGCTCTCATATTCGGTATTCTTTTCTCTTCCCGTTTCTCTCTAAAATCTCAAATTTCTCGATTGCTCGGGTTTTCATTTTAAACCCGAGATTTGTATTCGAATTGCTTGTAAACTAGCTCCTTGAGCTTCTTTGACCATTTGTTTACTGATTCTTTCCCAATTTCCTTCCGATTTGTGGATTCTGATTTCTAGGGTTTCGTGCCAAAACTGAAATTTGGCACAATCGTGAATTGATTTGTTTAAGCCAACCAATTAGACTTGTAATTGGTAGGGTTGCTTCTTGATCTTGAATTGCTAGAATGTTTAACGACTAATTTGAGGTTTTGACCAAATTAGGGTTAACCACTTGGTGAATTGAATTGTTACGGAAACCCAAACTGTGAACTAGTAAATGAAGTGTTACCAAAGTGAAATGTTATATGGCTAGAGAGGGCCTAGATGCAATTGTGCACCATTATAGAGATGGTTAATAAGAAAGAAGGAACCGAAAATAATCGATACCAAAACATAAGAATTGATTTAGGACTGTATAAGACATTAGTAAGCTAAAGTAAACGTATGGACCACTGAACCCGAATTAATCCAAGTATATGTATAATATAGGTGTAGGCTTGGTCGAGTAAGACTTAGCGAGGCAATTCGAGACGCCCGATCCGTAACTAAGCGGTACGCTCGTCGTAACTAGGTGCGGGATTTTTGGACTTGTTTGATACTTTATTTTCAGGAATTAAACTGTGTATTCGTTTGCCATATTGATTATCATTGATTGCATCATTAAATTGTGTAAAGCATTTGCATAGCCCAATCAAATTAAACTCGAATTGATGTGACTTGAATGATTTGCATGCTGGTATGGTTATAGGTTGTGTTGATCTATTATGATCTGATTTTGATTGAAAGTCACCACGGATTATGTATGTGAATGGATTTACGAAGTTAAGCACTTGGATCCAATAAATTTGCAAAGTTGGGTTGTATGCTGGCTTTGATTCCCAGGATCCTAATGGCCTTAGGTGAACGGCCCTCAATGTTTCCCAGTAGTAGTTGGGACGAGAGAGGGTGATTATGTTATGATGTGTGAATTGGAATCGTGGGTGACTAGTGTGAAACATCTGTGGCTCGGTGGCATTCTCCTACGTGTTAATACATTTGGACGGTCAATTGAATATTGCGAGTATTGAAAATGATTCTAAAGAGAATTTTCTTTATATGACTTGAACCAGACGTTAATAAACGGTTCAGCCAAGCAATTGCAGATGGGTGTCAGATAAAGGGTCCACCTCGGTGGGCCATCTATAGGTGTCAGTAACCCTACAAATGTGGGTTTGATAAAGGGTCCAGCTCGAAAGAACATCTGTAGTTGCTACAAGCCCTAATGAGTCGAGTTAAGCCAATATATGTTGTGTTTGAAATTCATCTTGGAAATTCTGTTAACTGTGATTCATCTGATTAATTGTTGTCGAGCATATGCATTGCTTTTTATTATGAATATGAATTGATTTGAATTGTTATGGTTTGGGTTTCATTTTTTAATATGGAGTTTGATTGCAAGTCCAATAATTCAAATGTGGCAAATTCGCACTGAGAATTTATTCTCACCCGCACCTTCGGATTATTTTTACAGGTACGGGTGCGATTGATTCCGGAGAGGCACGCGAGTAGTAGGCCTTATATTTTACCATTCACTTGACCCTAGTTATGTTTTGTTGTATAGTTTTAGGGTAGGCCTCGTGGTTGGTATCCGGATGAGATACTTTTGTTATATTATATTATGACCAGACTGTGTACTCTGATTAGATATTAGAAACTTATTTTATATTGCGTGTTGATTTGATTGAATTGTTAATTGCCTTGTAAGCATACACAGCGTTGTATGCTTACGGCGGGAGACTGTTACGACCCGTGGCCGCGAGGTGTGACAAAAATAGTCTAGCGACAAGCGCATGCGGCTAACGTTGGGCAAAAGTGACCTGAAAAAGGTTTAGCTGGGGAAAACTATGCTGATGCGGCCAGGCGTTGGGAAAAACTAAGCAGATACGGTCAAGCGTCGGTGAAAGATGGCTCGAAAATAGTCCATCAGCAAGTGGAAGCGTTTAACGTTGGGCAAAAGTGACCCGAAAACAATTCAGCTGGGAAAACTAAGAGGATGCGGTGAAGCGTTGGGGAAAGCTAAGAAAATACAGCCAAGTATTAGTGAAAAATGGCTCGAAAACAATCCACTGGCAAGCGTAAATGGTTAACGTTGGGCAATAGTGACTCGAAAACAGTTCAGCTGGGAAAACTAAGCGGATGCGGCCAAGCGTTGGGGAAAACTAAGCGGATACGGCCAAGCGTCGGTGAAAAATGGTCGGAAACCAGTCCAGCATCAAGCGCAAGTGGCTAATGTTGGGAAAAAGTGACCCGAAAAAGATTTAGCTGGGGAAAACTAAGCGAATGCAGCCAAGCATCGGTGAAAAATGGTTGGAAACCAGTCCAGCATCAAGCACAAGCGGCTAACATTGATCAAAAGTGACCCGAAAAACATTCAGCTGGGGAAAACTAAGTGGATGGGGCGAAGCGTTGTAGAAAACGAAGCAGATACGGCCAAGCGTCACTGAAAAATGGCCCAAAAACACTCCAGCGGCAAGCGCAAGCTGCTAATGTTGGGTAAAAGTGACCCGAAAACAGTTCAGCTCAGAAAAATTAAGCGGATGCGGCCAAGCGTTGGGGAAAACTAAGTGGATACGGCTAAGCATCGGTGAAAAATGGCTCGAAAATAGTCCAGCGGCAAGCGCAAGCGGTTAACGTTGGGCAATAGTGACCCGAAAACAATTCAGCTGGGAAAACTAAGCTGATGCAGCCATGCGTTGGGGAAAACTAAACGGATATGGCCAAGCGTCGGTGAAAAATGGCCCGAAACCAGTCCAGCATCAAGTGCAAGCGGCTAACGTTGGGCAAAAGTGACCCGAAAAACGTTCAGCTGGGAAAAACTAAGCGGTTTCGGCCAAGTGTCGGTGAAAAATGGCCCAAAAACAGTCCAGCGGCAAGAGCAGGCGGCTACCGTTGGGCAAAAGTAACCCGAAAAATGTTCAGCTGGGGAGAATTAAGCGGATGCTGCCAAGCATTGGGAAACACTAAGTGCATACAGCCAAGCATCGGTGAAAAATGGCTCGAAAATAGTGCAGCAGCAAGCGTAAATGGTTAACGTTGAGCAAAAGTGACCCGCAAGCAGTTCAGCTTGGAAAACTAAGCAAATTCGACCAAGCGTTGCAAAAAACAAAGCGGATACGGCCAAGCGTCATTGAAAAATGGATCAAAAACAGTCCTGCGGCAAACACAAGCTGCTAAGGTTGGGCAAAAGTGACCCGAAAACAGTTCAGTTGAGAAAAATTAAGGAGATGTGGCCAAGCGTTGGGGAAAACTAAATGGATACGGCCTAGCGTCATTGAAAAATGGCTCGGAAATAGTCCAGCAGCAAGCACACGAGGCTAACGTTGGGAAAAAGTGACCCGAAAAAGGTTTAGCTAGGGAAAACTATGCGGATGCGGCCAGGCATTGGGGAAAACTAAATGGATACGACCAAGCGTCGGTGAAAGATGGCTTGAAAACAGTCCATTAGCAAGCGGAAGCGGTTAATGTTGGGCAAAAGTGACCCAAAAACAATTCAATTGGGAAAACTAAGCGGATGCAGCGAAGCGTTGGGGAAAGCTAAGAAAATACAGCCAAGTATTGGTGAAAAGTTGCTCGAGAACAGTCCAGCGACAAGCGCAAGCGGTTAACATTGGGCAATAGTGACCCGAAAACAGTTTAGCTAGGAAAACTAAGCGGATGCGGCCAAGCGTTGGGGAAAACTAAGCGGATGCGGCCAAGCATCGGTGAAAAATGGCCCGAAAATAGTCCAGCGGCAAGAGCAGGCAGCAAACGTTGGGCAAAAGTGACCCAAAAAATGTTCAGCTGGGGAAAACTAAGCGAATGCGGCCAAGCTTTGGGTAAAACTAAGCAGATACAGCTAAGCGTCGGTGAAAAATGGCTCAAAAACAGTCCAGCATCAAGCGCAAGCGGCTAACGTTGGTCAAAAGTGACACGAAAATAGTTCAGCTGGGGAAAACTAAGCGGATGTGGCCAAGCGTTGCGGAAAACAAAGCGGATATGGCCAAGCATCATTTGAAAATGGCTCCAAGATAGTCCAGCGGCAAGCGCAAGCTACTAATGTTAGGAAAAAGTGACCCAAAAACAGTTCAGCTAGGAAAAATTAAGCAGATGTGGCGAAGCGTTGGCGAAAGCTAAGAAAATATGGCCAAGCAATGATGAAAAATGGCTCAAAAATAATCTAGCGTGAAGCGCAAGCATTTAACGTTGGGCAAAAGTGACCCAAAAAACGTTCAGCTAGGAAAAACTAAGCAGATGTGGTCAAGCATTGAGGAAAATTAAGCAAATACGGCCAAGCATCGGTGAAAAGTAGCCCGAAAACAGTCGAGAAGCAAGCGCAAGCACCTAACGTTGGGCAAAAGTGACACAAAAACATTTCATCTCGGAAAAATTAAGCAGATGCGGTGAAGCATTGGGGAAAACTAAGCAGATACGGCCAAGCATTGGTGAAAAATGGCTCGAAATCAGTCTAGCGGCAAGCGCAAGCGGCTAACGTTGAGCAAAAGTGAGCCGAAAATAGTTCATCTAGAAAAACTAAGCGGATGTGGCCAAGTGTTGGGAAAAACTAAGCGGCTATGTCCAAGCGTCGATGAAAAATGGCCTGAAACAGTATAGCATCAACTGTAAGCAGTTAACGTCGGGGAAAAGTGACCTGAAAAACGTTCAGCTGGGAAAAACTGAGCGAATACGGTCAAGCATTGGGGAAAACTAAGCAAATACGGCCAAGCATCGGTGAAAAATGGCTCGAAAACAGTCCAACGGCAAGCGCAAGCAGCTAACGTTGGGAAAAAGTGACCCGAAAACAGTTCAGCTGGAAAAACTAAGCAGATGCGGCCAACCGTCAGTGACATGGCAACCTTTGATTGGTGCCACATGGCTCTGGGTACCCCTAGCAATTATGCTGATCTCTCTGGGTGCAAATTGGAGCACCTAAGCCCAAACTTGGTCTCTGGGGCCCATTGTCAGCCTCTTAAGGCTTAATTTCGCTGGGATACGAACATAGACGAACCCAGAGTAAATGGAATGAGCTTCATGCACCGAGATGTCAGTGCCTTGGCTCACCGTGATCCAAGCTCAATCAAATCTAAGCTTGATTAAAACCCAGCGCTTCAGTGCTTCCTGACCCCTTCGGGTTGCATACGCTCGGTGCTTCATGCACCGCGCACAAGCCCCTACATGGATTTTGCTATGCCAAGCCCAGGTAAGAGAGGAGAAAGGTCAGAGAGAGAGAACTGACACATGGGCTCCACTAGTCAGCCTCTCTTCTCTTCCATCTTCCCTTTCTTTTCTTCTCCGATGATGGAGAACACCAATTCTGGCGGAGCGAAGCTCAAACCATGAAATTGAAAGCACATAGAAGCTTCTTACCTCAAGGGGATGCTATTTGAACGGTTAATTTGAGAAGAACAGCTCTAGATAGCTTGAACCCGAGATACCCAAGTTGTAGGGTCTCGTGAAATTGGAAATAATGAGGGGAATTGAGAACTCTCTGAATGCTTAAAAATGATCGTTGGGGTTCAAATGAAGACCTTTAATGCTCAATTTAAAGAATGTATACCTGAATTGGCTACTGACACATTAATGCCTATAAAAGCAAGGCACAGTAGATCAATAAGAGGAAATTAGCCGTTGGGGATGGACCTGACATCAATTAACTTCATGTATAGTTGCATAACATGACAAATTAAAGGAATCTTCCTTCCCATGCATGAGGAGAAGCATGACCATGTATATCAATCTCAGCCCTTTAAATCAAACCAAATGAAGGGCCATGATCATGTTGCACCTTTGGATAGCCAGCATGGCATATTGATATCTCCATATTATGTCTAGTTTACAGTCCTAATTCGCACTAAAACCTGTGTTTTAAAGCCTATATATGTGGACTTTATACTTGTATTTCGATGAAATGTGGTATTGCTATGTTTTATTTCGTATTTTGCAGGAAAAATGGTGAAAAAATGGTTCTGACTACTTTTCATACGGCCCGTATGACATACTGTGCGGGCCGTATAGAATCTGCCCCACCACACAGAAGGTTCCACAGCAGAGGCATCAAGTCTCCAAGAAAAAACACAGGCATACGGCCAGAATGGGGTTCCCTACGGGCTGTAGGACGCTAAATGGGAAAATCCAGCTGGAATCTGAAATCAGCTTAATTTAAGGAGGCCGAAAAGGAAACCTCTGGAGGCGATCTGGGGGCATTAAAGGAGATATTCCTCACCAAAAAAAGGGGATTCACCACTGGGACTTGGACAACCTTTCTTGGAGCAAAAGACAAGAGGAGGAAAAGAAGAAAAGAAGGGAAAAACCCGAGTTTGCAATGGATCTTCGGATTTTTCACTGTTTTGTCATGAACTCTTTCATCTCTTGTTATTTGTGTTATCTTATGAACATGAGTAGCTAATTTACTTTGTTTCTAGGGGTAAGATGTAGTTTCTAGTTTGGTTTTGTTGCATGCTACTTGGATTTTGTGTTGAATGCTTTGTTTTTACTTTGTTGAGTAGTATTTCGATTGCTTTATTTGTGCTTGCTTGAATCGATTAGTCATCCCTCTAGATGAATGCGCACATCTACGTGTTAGGAGTCAAGTCTATGACATTTAATCCAACCGAATAAAGTATATGAAGTAGGGTGAAACCAAGGAGTACCCGAAAGGCGAAACTTTCCTTGAGGCGAAAGTCCTTGGATACTTTTAGTAAACCAACAAGTAACTTAGATAAATTAGGCCAAAATGCGAAAGTTGAGGTTTAACGCATCTAAGAGGGAAGTATTTGAGTCCGGTAATCGGGTGCTAAGCCAAAATGCGAAAGTTGAGGTTAGGCATCTAGATCTGGTCGATAAAAACCCTAAACATTAGCACCAACACAGAAAACAATAGCTGCTGCATTAACTCGGGGTTCCATAGGGACCATATGGAAAACCCTACGGGCCGTATGCCTCGGGGCTAAACAGAAATGAAATATGAACCCTGGAAACGCCTTTTTATCAATTGAAAACAACTTTAATTAAAACCCAAGAAATAATGAGATTATGCTATGAAATAGCTAATTTCATTAATTTCAAGGGTTTATTTGTAAATAGTGAGAAATTGAGGTCCAAAGTATAAAAAGATAGCAATCATGTTGCTATATGTCATTTACATCTTTGAATCCATGAAGTTTTGATGATAATGCCTTGATATTAAGTGTAAAGGTGCCAAAACAAAATCTCAAAGCCCATTTAATTAAATCATCTCTGCACCAATCTCAAACCCCAATGACCTCAATCCAATGGCTTGTGCACATCTCAAAGGCCCAAAAGCCCAAATCTCAAAACCCTGCACTAATATTAAAGTCCACATGTGACCAGGATATCCCTTTTTGCACATAAACCCTTCTGTTTATTTAAAATATGCAGAGAAGCCCCCCTGTAAATTTACACAAAGACCCCTGTCAGCATAAAACCTTCTCAAATAAGCCCTTAAAGGCCTATTTTATAATCCAGACCCTGTCAAAAGACTAAATCACAATCTCAGGTCCTTCAAAAATTTACAAATAAGTCCCTGGGAACATAAAATCTTTACAAATGAGTCATTTCTAACCATAACTTTCTCATACTAAGTCCAAATCAACTCAAATCAGTCCCAAATGAACTCAAATTCAATTCTCTATAATTTTAAATAATATTTGAACATATCTAGGTCCTAGCCATAATATGAAATGACCAAAATGCTCATCTCTTAACATATTTTTATATAAAAATGATATTTAAAAGTTTCTTTCAAATTAAGAACATATAAATGACATTTTTCTCACGAATGTTCTCACATTTTGAACATATAAAATTATGTTTACTTGTAAATTAAATGAGAACCAATCACATGACCAAAACAAATCATACGTAAGTCCCATTCTAGCCCTATTATTCAATTCAACCCAAATAGGCACAAATCCTGGAATGCATGAGGTCTTCAAATAGGCTTGAAAGGTCCTTCTGAAGTAATTAACGGCGGGGGCTTGCATCTGCCGAGAGTTTAAATGTCCCCACAATCGAAAATAATAAAACCTCCGACAACTGATCATGAACGTAGGTTGTCATAAGGGGTGAACCAGAAGGAATGCATAAAGAAATCCCGAGTGAATACCCTCCCCTGAGTTTGGTGACCTGCTCATAAACCAGAGCACTGAACCCAGCCGGGAGCATCTCCACTCACTCGCAGTTAGAGTGAGAAATCCGTACTGTTAGCTAACCTGACGCTGTGCAACTTTCTACGCTATACACCCAAAAAATGTTCAGCTGAGGAAAAGTAACCAGATGCGGCCAAGCGTTGGGAAAAAAAAGCAGATACGGTCAAGCATCAGTGAAAAATGGCCCGAAAATAATCCAGCAGCAAGCGCAAGTGTCTAACATTGGGCAAAAGTGACCCGAAAGCAGTTCAGCTCGGAAAAATTAAGCGGATACGGCGAAATGTTTAGGAAAACTAAGCAAATACGGCCAAGCATTGGTGAAAAATGGCTCGAAAACAGTCCAATGGCAAGCGCAAGCGGTTAGCGTTGGGCAAAAGTAACCCAAAAATAGTTCAGCTGGGGAAAACTAAGCGGATGCGGCCAAGCGTCGGTGAAAAATGACCCGAAAACAGTCCAGCAGCAAGGGGAGGCGACTAACGTTGGGCAAAAGTGACCCAAAAAACATTCAGCTGGGGAAAACTAAGCGGATGCGGCCAAGCATTGGGGAAAACTAAGCGGATACGGCCAAGCGTCGATGAAAAATGGCTCGAAAATAGTCCAGCGGCAAGTGGAAGTGGTAAATGTTGGGCAAAAGTGACACAAAAATAGTTCAGCCGGGGAAAACTAAGCGGATGAGGCAAAGCGTTGGGGAAAACTAAGCGGATACGGCCAAGTGTCAGTGAAAAATGGCTTGAAAACAGTCCAGCGGCAAGCAGAAGCAGTTGACGTTAGGCAAAAATGACTCGAAAAAAGTTCAGCTGGGGAAAACTAAGCAGATGCAGCCAAGCGTTGGGGACAACTAAGCAGATACGGCCAAGCGTGTTAGTTTGTAATAATCTAGAAGTCAATAATACGATAAATTATCATAAAAATTTGTTCATGAATTGAATATTTATATCATTTTGTTGCCTTGAGTATTATTGCATTTATGGATCATTTCGAGTTCATGACTGAAATTGTGAAACTCCATAATATAGATGATATATACTCTTAATCTTAACAGGTCACTGATCGAGGTAATTAGCAGGAACACTAATTACCGCTATAAGGTTAGTATGTGGATTAAAAGATGGTTTAGTTTTACAAACCACCTGACACGAGATGTCATTTTAATCACATAGATACATATTTTATGAACATGGTATTTGACAGACCCCGAATGAAACATTAAATAGAATTGTGTTCGTGTCATTTATGTTTTCATTCAGTGTCACGTTCTACATTATGAGGTATTTATTGTTCCTACTGAGAGATATGTATGTGTGATTGTTATCCACCGCTGTCCGTAAAAAGCAGTCATAATGGTAGCATTCCCATATGTATATCTTAGCTGAGGAAGTGATAGTATACCAAGAGTACTATTTGTCCCTCGTATTTTATACGAGCTATAGCATCACTGGGCCCCTTGGTAGAGTTAGATTATCTGCATGCGGTATAATTACAAGAGTAATTATCTCCTCTATATTATGCATCTTAAATTGAATAGGTTGTCCTGAAACTCCAACGGTCGAGATTGATTTATATAAAATCGCATCAGATCTGAACCCTCCAGTTAAATAATTTGCCAACTTTGATTAAATACATCATTTATATATGTAGAAGTCTACATTTAGTTCTAATTGAACCCGCTACATGGATAGACATACGTATTACCACACTTATTTTCGCTCTACACCATTGGATTTGAATCAAAAATTGTGCAGATGAAATTAATTTTTCGCTGGATAAAAACCAAACCCTTCCCTATCGATCCCTTCTTCTTCCAAAGAAAAACTAAACCCCTTTTCTCTCTCCCTCTCTCTCTCGATCTCCTCTCTCCTACCTTCCTTCTTCCACCGCCACAAATCCTTCGTCCTAAGGAAATAAGATGCCCATCCTTGTCGCCAAGGAATCCACCGATCCGCAATCGATCTGTCATAGCACAACTGTCGGAAGAAGCCCCTGTGCTAACAACCTGCCCCTTCCTTTCGTTGCCGCACTCGGTCGAGCAAGTTCAAATCCGCTACTAACGGGCCAGTCTTACAGGTCGTCCCATCTCTGTTCCTCAAGCAAACCCTAGGTAAGTGATTTGCTTAGAAATGATTTGAAGATCACGATGCATTGGAGCAGGCTCTCAATCAAGAGTATGAAACTTTTTTCTCTTTTCATTATTTCTTTTGACACCATTGCATTTGTCAATTTCATCCTGAATTTTGTGATTGCCAGAATGCATGAGATGACACAGTCAAATCATTATTGGTTTGCCTTATTAGGATAATTTTGCATGTGCCGTTCTGTTTTAAGTGCTTGGAAATTATTATACCTGATAAAGGATGTACTGTGCAGTTTACCATTAAAATAGGTTTAATTAAGATCCAGTAAGTAACAAAAAAAGAAATTGAAATAAATTGAATTGCAGGTTGGCAAAGTCGCATTTTGGTTTCTCTGAAGATGTAGTTGTTTTGGAAGGGTATATATTATAATATGCATTTTAGTCTTGAGTTTTTATTTTGTACTAATCGATAGGATATGCCAGCTAAATTTTAGGCTAAGACAACAATTATATAACAAAATATTGAGATCATCGATTTGGTATCGATTTGATATTATAGTGTACTTTGAAGCCTCTCTTTTAGGAGTATTATTGTTGTTTCTTTTTCACTTTTGTGGATGTTAATTGACACTTCTTTAAGACCTTTATATTTATATAATCTAAAAATTGACACTTCTTCAATATGCCCACGGGTAGGAATCACACTTTTTATTTTTTTTATGTTTTGTTATATATTTTATTTATTACGTATACTTAAATTTTGCATAAAACTGTGGGCTTCTTTAATTAGTGATATTAGTTCCTAATAAAACTATGTTGTCATACATTTTATTTCAATTAAAATTTAAAGGAAATGTCTGGGCATTTTAAAAAGCATGATTAGCTTTAATAGTGCTTATGGCGGTAGGAATAGGCGGTTTTTTTACTTGGAATTTAGCGTGTCCATTAAACCGCACAAATCTGTTGAAAATGACCGAAATGTCCCTCATTTGTCAAATGAATTAGGGAGCTAAAGGGTCTTCTAGAAACTCAGTTGGCCAAGTATTCCATTTGGATTTCATTATGGTAGTATGTACGTGATATGTATAGTAATATTATGAGTGGCACTGACAAGCTCGAGGTGATATTAATGATATCAAGAAATTGGTTTACATTAGAACTTCTTAATTTTTATTAGAAATTGACAACAATGTCTTTTCCTGAGTCATGTAGATGTTAGAAAGGAAGGTATTTAGGGCATTTTAAAAAGATAGCCTTTTCTGGTTGATTCTTTAATTGCATTTTAGTAACAAGAGATTTTTTAGATTAAATCTTTAATTGCATCTCTTGTAGTGCGTGCATCTACCTGGAGTTCAAGCAATTGGAAACTAATGTCAGCTTGAAGGAATCAGATGTCTGGCCCGCTGAGGTGTCTATTATTTCCATGTCTAGGTTTTTTTTTTTTTTTTATTAAAAACTCTTAGCACCAACTTATTACCTTTTAACTCAGTATATATGGCTTTCTGTTTGTTGCAATGTAGCCTCAAGATGCATATGGATCGGAGAAACTGGTAACCGAGGAATTGTGCAAGCAACACTAAGAATTTCGGCACTGAATGCCGTGTCGATCATTTCCTTAACATTTACGTCCCATTCAGCACATGGAAAGGTAAATTCAATATTTCATGCATATTTCACAATTGTCATTACAAGTTTCCTTTTTTCTAAAATATTTATTTTCTAAAAAATCCCTCTCTTTTTCTAAAATATTTATGGCAGTGATCTGACTCTTGTTAATTTTTTAATTTTTGCTTGATTTCAGGCCAGAACATTCATAATTCGTAAACTGGTAAAGGAAGGTTTCATCATCGCTCAGGTTGTGGATTTCAGCACCCAATATTCAAGTTTGACTGTGCCAAATTATCTATTCTTATTGTTTCAAAATAAGATGTAGAAATTGGTAAAATCTCTACTATCAATCTGGGCACTTATACTGCTAACGTTCAAATCTCTATTGCCAATCTCTATTGGTAAAATCCAAGGTTCTGAAACTCGGAATCAGAATCAGAATTGGATTTTTGACCGCCGAGTCAGAATCGGATGAATCGGTCGGAATCGGAAGAATTGGATCGGTAACTTGGATTTTTTTGGCAGAACCCTTGTTTTGTAGCCAAAAAATAGGAAAACATTAATAAAATTAATTTGTAAAAAAACTATGTTAACTAAGTGTTATATTCCAAAATTTTAAAACATAATTTAATTATTGAGTTTATTATTTCATCTAATTAAATTTTTTATTAGATTAATGAACAATTAGATTTATCTGAGTAACATAAAATGAATCTAAAATTTAGAAATATAAACGAATCAAATTGGTACATTAAAAATTGGAGGTTAAAAACATAAGATAAAATATAGCACCATAAATAAAGTGTAAATATTCGGTAAATCTAAAATTCGTTACAATCATGAAACTAAGAAAGGAAATAAATCAAATCATATAAATAAATAAATAATTGAATTCTAACTAAGAGTAATTAAATTAGGAATTATAAATTGATTTGGTAATTATATATATATATATATATATATATATATATACTACTTTAAATTTAATTAGTCGGATTAAAAATCAAATTATAAACACGTAATAATACTCATACGACATTATAAATTGTTACGAATCTTCGATTCAAAATTTGGACGAAAACAGATTTTTAATAAATTAAATGAATACATATAAAGTTCTGGATTGCTTGGATCATTGGATTTAATCCCAACATGAATCTTGAACTCATCCTACACTTTGATTTTTGAATTGATGAAAGGAAGGGATTTAAACCCATTTGAATAAAAATTTCGGGTCCGGCACCAAATTCTCATCCTCTGAGATATCTCATATTTTGTGTGACTTGTTGAAAAATCAAAACCGTTCAAATAAGTTCTGCACAAATCTCAAAGCTCAAATAATACTAGCCCCCCTGCGCTATCCTTCTCTTTTTCCCTTCTCTCCCGTTCATGCAAGAAACAAGAAGCAACTCCATGAAACTTCTCTCTAGCGATCTCCATGAAACTTCTCCTCAGCCGGTCTTCAGCCTTCTCCTCCAGGGACTCATCTCCTCCTACGGCAGAGCACAATCCAGGTTAGTTGGAAATCGGAATTTTTTGAAATGAAATCGGCTCAAATCAGCCCAACTTGGCTTGAATCGGTGTAACTCGGCCGGAAACTCGGCCAATTCCGGCACTATTCATCTGAGTTTTGCCAAAAAAACTCACACAGGCACGAGAATCAGGTAAAACTCGGCCCGAACGCCACCGATTCCAAGTCGACTCGGCCGAGTCAACTCGGAATCGGCCGATTTTCGGAACCATGGTAAAATCTCTATTGTCAATCTGGGCACTTATACTATATATTATCCATAGGCTAGAAATAGAAATTATTTCATAACTTTAGCTTTAAATTTTGATCCAAATTAACTAAGTGATAACCAGGCTTCTCTAAATTCAATCCATACACACTTATAAGATTATCTGTTTGTCCAACCCGAAGTTAAATAAAATTTGTGCATGTGCTGCAAGGGTTTCATTAATTATTCACAATTGTTTCAATTAACTTATAGGGCTTTTATCCGGATTATGTTTTGGGTGTCCGTATTATGTCTAATAATTTTGCTACAAATTAAACCCTCCTTGCTGGAATTTAGGTTCTGTACACAACTCCACAAGGAATTTGGTTCCTGTTATAGCTTAGTCAGGCTTTGTAGTAAGCGGCTGATCGATATGCTTGGTGGTGTTAACTGTTAACTTGATTGATGTGTAGGGATTTCATGTGTATGCCTATGGTGAGAATTAAAAAATTTTCCAATTACCACTTGGCTCAATACACAAAGGACGTTATTTATATGACAATAGCAAACAAGAAACTTCTTAATAGTTTCATTAAGTACCTAATGTGTACTAAATAAAAATAAATAAATTTATTTATTTCTTATACAAGAGGAGATAATAATTTATACCTAAAGAGATTGTCAAATCTCTTGTTAGAGGGAAGTTGATTTCCCTTCTAGATCTCTTGGAACCGCCGTTCTCTTGGAAGCACCTCTTGGTTCACCTTGAACCTAAACAACGAACTACCACACCTCTTAGATAGATGGATGTGAAGTTCAAGGCTTAGATACAACCACCTCTTGATCTTTAAATCAACAAACTATTTGATTTCTTGGTGGCTAAACCTAACAAGAGAAGATGAGAGAGCAACATTCTCAACTTTTGGTCAAGGAGAAAGGAAAAACGTGGCTGCTCAAAGGAGCTGATTTTGGCAAGTGTTATAGGCAGAAAATTAGCTTATTTTTTTCCAAAATGAGCCCCCTTAAATAGGCAAGAGTTAGGGCAACCCTTTGTGTAAGGTTTGAATCAATTACACAAATGCCACTAGCCTTGTTTAGCCATCTCATGCTCTCTTTAATCTCATCTTATGGTTGGTTCAATAAATTAATTTATGAACAAATAATATTATTCATATTATTCTATTATACAATATTTATATTATTCTTATAATGTATTTAAACATTATACCAAATAATATTTGCATAACTTCATAAATTTATTTATGGTCTAAGCATGTCATATTATGACATTTTATTTTAGTATTTCATCACATGTATTTTATCTTATACATTATTATGAAATGTAAAATACTTGTTGTTTCTCTTCAGTTGGTGTGACCGTATAGAGGATCTATGTCATCTTGGCAATAATATAAAACTTTATATTATTGACTATAAGAGGTTCTATCATTACATTATAGTTATCCAAACGACATAGTAAATCATTTACTCAATCCACTAATTTTGTGTCTATCCTTGTCACATGATATTATGAATAATATGCAAAATAGGATCGTGTCATTTTTGCATTATATTCGTTTTCTTGGTCTCTCAAGTGAATTATAATTATAACTACATCAGTTATATTGCATGCGATATAATTTCACTTTACCAAGGGGCCCAGTAATATCATAACTCAAATTGAGGGACAATGATAATATTAACATATAGATTTCTCCCGCACAAGTTGTACACAACGAACTGCTATTTTATTCCCATCATAAGATAGTATTTAAATAGCAATCACATTATATGCTTCTCATGTGAAAAACCTACACATCTCATATATAAGATTCTAAAGACACAATGGAAACATTAATGACACAAAACACAATCCATATAATGTTCCATTCATTTAGGTCATGCTCAATATATAAAATACACATTTTATATATTCATGTAATTAAATGATAATCCTTTATCAACATTTATAGAACTTCAATGTACTTTAATCTACATGACAATCTTCCTCGGTAATTAATGTTTCTACTTAATTACCACGATTGTGAACTTATTTAGTGATTAAATGTTTCTCATCTTAGGAGTTCTATGATTCAAGACCAAGAGCATCTTCTTGAATACTTCCAAAGATATAACATATAAATCTCAAGGAACAAGAATAATAATATTCGTAATAAAATCATGAACAACACATAAATTATTATTAAAAGATAACTTTTAAAACACACATCCTTCAGTCTCCCACTTGTTTTTAAAGTTTCTCATATACATAATAAATGCATAAACTCTAAAACTAGAAGTCATTTTTAGTCTTCAAGTCAATCTCCATGATCTTGTAGATCTATGGACTCGAAATAAATTTCGCTTTTGGCTTGTGATAACGGCTTAGTGAAGGGATCAGCTGTGTTGCTGTTGGTGTCAACCCATAACAATGAAATTTTGCCTTCTTCTATCGTCTGGGTCTGTCATAAAACTAGCATCAGTATAGCCTTTTACAATGAGCTCTCTTTGACCACCATAGACAAGAAACTTATTCTTGGTCCTTTTCAGGTACCTAAGAATATTCTTGACCGTAGTCTAATGATCAGGACCAGGTGAAGCTTGATGACTACTTGTCATGCTCAGAGCATACGCGACATCGGGTCTTGTGCTAGTCATAGCATACATGATGGAACCTATGGCTGAAGCATAGGGAACATTCTTCATGTATTCAATGTCTTTGTGTGCTGTTGCACACTGTGACTTGCTAAGTTGCACAGGCACACTCGTACATTTCCTTTCTTGGAATTTTTCATATGGAACCTTTCCAAGATTTTATCAATATACACATTTTGACTTAGACCAATGAGCTTACAAGACCTATCTCTATATATCTTGATACCTAAGATATATTGAGCCTCGCCCATGTCTTTCATTGAAAATATTGTTTTCAATGAGTTCTTTGTTTGCTCCATCAAAGATTTTTCATTACTAATCAGCAATATGTCATTAACATATAAGACTAAGAACACAATATGGCTCCCACTAACCTTCTTGTATACACAAGGTTCTTCCTTACTTTGAATGAATCCAAGGGTTTTAATCTCTTCATCAAAGCGCTTGTTCCAACTCCTAGATGCTTGCTTCAAGCCATAAATAGCTCTCTGAAGTTTACACACTTTGCTACTATTTTTTGGATCTTCAAAACCTTGAGGTTGTATCATATATACTTCCTCATCCAATTTTCCATTTAGAAAAACTGTTTTGACATCCAACTGCCATATTTCATAATCATGAAATGCGGCAATAGCTAGCATAATCCGAATAGATTTAAACATGGCAACTGGTGAAAAGGTTTAATCATAGTCAATTCCTTGAATTGAGTAAAACCTTTTGCTACAAATATTGTCTTGTACGTTGTCAAGTTACCATTCATGTCCATCTTCTCTTGAAAATCCATTTGTTTCAAATGGCTTTCGATCCTTCAAGAAGATCTACCAAGTTCCATACTTAGTTGTCATACATGAATTGTATTTCGGATCCCATGGCTTCTTGCCATGCTTTAGAGTCTTTTCATTGCTTCTTCGTAGGTCAAGGGATCCTTGGTATTTATTACCAAGACTTCATGAAGACCCATGTAAAATTCAGGTCTTCTTCTATCCCTTGTCGACCTTCTAAGCTCTTTATGTTCTTGTGACTCATATTGAGCTTCTTGAACTTCTTCCACAATTTCTTGCGGAATAGATTCATGCTCAATTCGAGTTAAGAAAATAATACTACTTGTACTCCCACTAATTAAAGGAGCTTCGTGTGATATTTCATGAACATCTTGAATGTCATTCATCTCATGATCACTCACTTGTAGGTCTTCTTGAGTTTCCTCAAGTGTCATCCTACTATCACCGCTTTTGATTCTTTCAAGAAACTTCTTCTCTAAGAATACTGCACCCTTCTTAACGAATATAGTATTCATTGACCTGTGCCAAAAGCTATACCCTTTTGTTTCTCTTGGGTATCCAATGAAGAAGCAATTATCCGTTTTGGGTTCAAGTTTTGTTGAGATCATACGCTTGACATATGCTTCACAACCCCAAACTTTGAGAAAATATATGTTGGGTGGTTTACCCATCCACAACTCATGTGGAGTTTTCTCAACGGATTTAGATGGAACAATATTTAGTGTGTGAGCTGCAGTTTGGAGTGCATGACCCCAAAAATATAAAGGTAGTTATGTTTGACACATCATTGAACGAACTATATCAAGTAAGGTTCGATTTCTTCTCTCAGAAACACCATTCCACTGTGGTGTCCCGAGTGGAGTAAGTTGTGGTATAATACCACAGTCTTTCAAATATGTGTTAAACTCATTACTCAAGTATTCTCCTCCATGATTAGTTCATAGAGCCTTAATTCTCTTGTCAAGTTGGTTCTCTACTTCATTCTTGTATTCTTTGAATTTCTCAAAGGATTCACTCTTGTTCTTCATAAGATACAGATAACCAAATCGGTTGTGATCATTTATGAAGGTAATGAAGTACTTATAACCATCTCTTGCACTAGTACTAATTGGACCACATACATCAGAATGTATCAATTCCAATAAGTCATTTGATCTCTCACCTTTCTTCTTGAATGGTGATTTGGTTATCTTTTCTGTTAAACAAGATTCACATGTTCCAATTGCTTGCTGCAATTTCTTTATGCGTTTCTCGTTTATGTGACCAAGGCGATAGTGCCACAAGAGTGTCTCATTTATTTGAGACATCTTGAGTCTCTTGTTATTGATGTTCAACATATGTTTATCATCATCTAAATCAAGCAAATATAATCTATTTGAAATGAAAACATTTGCATAAAATAGATCGTTCTTCTTAATAACTATAAGTGAGTTATTTATTACAAAACAAAAAATCTTCTGCATCCAAACATGATACAGAAATAATGTTTGGAAAAATAGAAGTAACATAATAAACATCCTTTAAATTTAAACATAAACCACTAGATAAATGAAGATCAAGAGTGCCGACAGTGATTGCAGAAACACTTGCACCATTTTTGATCTTCAATACCACCTCTCCTTCCGAGAGAGATCTCTTATCCCTTAATGCCTGCACATTAGAAACTAAGTGAGCACATGATTCGGTATCTATTACCCAATCTTGGATAGTTGTGGCTAAATTTAAATTTAATTCAATAACAAGTATACCTTTAGGGCGCTTGCGTTCAACCTTGCCTTCATCCAAGTCACGCTTGTACTTGAGGCAATTCATTTTGAAATGTCCCTTCTCATGGCAATAGAAGCACTCCGTGTCAGAGCTAGGAGAGTTTCCTTTCTTACTTCCCTTGGAGGTGCTCGCTTGAGCTCCTCCACTTTTGCCTTTGAATAAGGGATGCGCCTTATTTGTCTTGTTCTTTGCCTTGCCTTTATTCTTGGCAATCTTCTTGCTATTTGGAGCGATGGCAAGGACAGATTTATCCTTTGTCTTTCCCATGTCAACTTCAGCAGTTTTAAGGGCATTATGGATCTCATTCATTGTCATACTCTTTTCACGCATGTGATAATGCATGATGAAATCCTTGTAAGAGTATGGAAGCGATCCCAGAATGATATCATCAGCAATGTCCTCAGGTATTGGAGACTTCAATTTCTCCAACTTCTCCAGATAACCCTGCACTTTGAGAAAGTGCACTGAGACAGATTCACCCTCCATCATCTTGCACCTTGTGAGTGCGATGGTGGTCTTATAGCGCTCCTTGTGAGCACTATCAGTGAATATCCTCTCCAGTTGTGCTATAATTTCCTTGGATGGAGTATCAAGGAACTTTCTTTGCAATTGATCGCCAATACTGGCCAAGATCATTGTCTGCACAACACGTTCCTGCTCTTTCCATTTCTTTTGATTCTCCTTTTCTTCATCAGTTGGCTTGCCTTTCTCTACCTCTCCTGGGCAATTGCCTTCCAGAATGTGTAAGAGATCCTCTAAGCGCAACACAATGTTCAGTTTGAGAATCCAATCGGAATAGTTTGACCCATCATTAGCAAGTGGGTGTTTTTCGACCATAGAACGCAGAAAATTTGGAAGTGTAGACATAGCTACAAAAATTTCATTTTAAGGGTATATGTTAATATTCATGATTTCATAAATCTGTATTAACAAAATTTAAAGTTTGTCCGTTTTGTTAATCACTCAAGATCCTTTTCAAATACATAGACTCATCTAAGATATTTGTCCAGGTAGGTATCATTTACCAATCATAACCTTTAAGTAAAAACTTAACTTTATGACTCTTGTCGTTTTCATTAAGAAAGAATAATCCAATTTCTTAATAAAACTCTCTTTCCCAAAACCCAAGCCTAGATCTTGGTGATTTGTTATAAGAAAACTCATTTTATTGGTCAACAAGCATGAAGAAGTTATTTCCACATAATGAATAAGAAGATGTGCCTCACACAACTCCCACTCATTTATGGCCTAACAACGAATTCACGTAAGTTCCACAATTTCTAGCAATTAAGATCACACTCATGCTTATTCCTAATTACTAGCTTAAAGTGGATAAAATGAGAAGGAAATATATTCTTAAATTTTTCATGGACTTAGCAAATATATAATAATTTTGATAATTTTGGTAGGTCATGTATTCATACAAACAATACCTATCCTATCCAAAAAATATATCATATATTCACAAGCTTCGTGGGTTGTATGGCTCCCGCTTGCATTCTTGTAGCTCTATCAATCACCTTCATGAAAGATACTATTCTAAGCTACAAGCATCCACCCATTTATCATTCTATCTTTAGAACTACTCTAAAATAAAATGAAATTTACATTTAGAATTACCCAATTCTAAATTCTAAGTGGCATGCAAGCCATGAATGAATTAATACATAAATATCAACCTAACATCTTTGCCATAATTTAATTATTCTAATTAATTTTCAATGGGCACCTTAGGCCGCATTACAAACATGCATACACATCATTCATTACAACACACAAGGCATTGAAAATCTTGAGCCATACAAAACCCACAATCCTCCTGCAAAACAAAATTAGTACACATGTGCAATCTTGCCGCACTATTCAATCTTATTTAGTTAAGCCTATATCTCTCAATTTCTTAATTCATCTAAATCATTTTAAATCCTAAAAATGATTTCAATTGAATAAACATTCATTCATTAAATGTCATTTATTGTCAATAAAATATCATTAATGTCATTGATTGTCATTAATTATCATTTATTGTCAATTAATTATCATTAATGTCATTAACTCATTCTTAATTGCCATTATAGCTAATTAAAACCTTTAATGTCATTAATTCATAATTAATTCGTCCTTAATATGTCCTAAATTTGAATGAGATCTAATATTACAGATTTTGCACAATAGCCCTTGTGAAAAATTAATATTTCAAGATGATAAGACCAAAAGTTATAAAATTTTCAGTTTTGGTCTGCTGCGCACCAGTCAATGTTTTCTATGCCCAAGATTATGTGTTTGGAACTAAAATTCAAACCATAAATTTTTGAAAACTAGACTTAAGCACCTTTCTGAAAATATAAAGAACACAAAAAAATATTTATTAGTTTGTGAGAAAATTACATTTCAATCTCGGGTTTCATTTCTGAAAACAGATTGTAGTTGTCTCTGTAATCTTTAATTTCACACAAAATCCGTAATATTTTTGTATTGAAAAATATAGTTTTTCAGAAAGTAGACCTCACTATCTTTCTAATGATAGGTGGCACACAAAATTTCATTCAGCCAAATTCTAGATATGATATTTTGAATCATAACAAAAACAGAAAAACAGAGCACAGAAAAACTGCGCTGTACCTGTTTTGTTATTTTTGTTTATCTTAATAAAACAGTCTAAACTCCCTGTTTTATTTTAGAATCTCCATCTACATATCATAAAATAATGTAGGAATTTTAGATCCACAAAAATTCTTGATTCAAACAATACCAAAATGATTTAATGTCTTAAGAACAAAAATTGACAAATCTATGAACAAGAAACTTGAGAGATAGTTAACTAAACACTTGTGCAATTAAATTAGCACTAATTAAATAGTCTAATTGTCATAAAAATAAGCCAAAGCTCTGATACCACTGTAGGGATTTCATGTGTATGCCTATGGTGAGAATTAAAAAATTTTCCAATCACCACTTGGCTCAATACACAAAGGACGTTATTTATATGACAATAGCAAACAAGAAACTTCTTAATAGTTTCATTAAGCACCTAATGTGTACTAAATAAAAATAAATAAATTTATTTATTTCTTATACAAGAGGAGATAATAATTTATACCTAAAGAGATTGTCAAATCTCTTGTTAGAGGGAAGTTGATTTCCCTTCTAGATCTCTTGGAACCGCCGTTCTCTTGGAAGCACCTCTTGGTTCACCTTGAACCTAAACAACGAACTACCACACCTCTTAGATAGATGGATGTGAAGTTCAAGGCTTAGATACAACCACCTCTTGATCTTTAAATCAACAAACTATTTGATTTATTGGTGGCTAAACCTAACAAGAGAAGATGAGAGAGCAACATTCTCAACTTTTGGTCAAGGAGAAAGGAAAAACGTGGCTGCTCAAAGGAGCTGATTTTGGCAAGTGTCATATGCAGAAAATTAGCTTGTTTTTCTCCAAAATGAGCCCCCTTAAATAGGCAAGGGTTAGGGCAACCCTTTGTGTAAGGTTTGAATCAATTACACAAATGCCACTAGCCTTGTTTAGCCATCTCATGCTCTCTTTAATCTCATCTTATGGTTGGTTCAATAAATTAATTTATGAACAAATAATATTATTCATATTATTCTATTATACAATATTTATATTATTCTTATAATGTATTCAAACATTATACCAAATAATATTTGCATAACTTCATAAATTTATTTATGGTCTAAGCATGTCATATTATGACATTTTATTTTAGCATTTCATCACATGTATTTTATCTTATACATCATTATGAAATGTAAAATACTTGTTGTTTCTCTTCAGTTGGTGTGACCGTATAGAGGATCTATGTCATCTTGGCAATAATATAAAACTTTATATTATTGACTATAAGAGGTTCTATCATTACATTATAGTTATCCAAACGACATAGTAAATCATTTACTCAATCCACTAATTTTGTGTCTATCCTTGTCACATGATATTATGAATAATATGCAAAATAGGATCGTGTCATTTTTGCATTATATTCGTTTTCTTGGTCTCTCAAGTGAATTATAATTATAACTACATCAGTTATATTGCATGCGATATAATTTCACTTTACCAAGGGGCCCAGTAATATCATAACTCAAATTGAGGGACAATGATAATATTAACATATAGATTTCTCCCGCACAAGTTGTACACAACGAACTGCTATTTTATTCCCATCATAAGATAGTATTTAAATAGCAATCACATTATATGCTTCTCATGTGAAAAACCTACACATCTCATATATAAGATTCTAAAGACACAATGGAAACATTAATGACACAAAACACAATCCATATAATGTTCCATTCATTTAGGTCATGCTCAATATATAAAATACACATTTTATATATTCATGTAATTAAATGATAATCCTTTATCAACATTTATAGAACTTCAATGTAGTTTAATCTACATGACAATCTTCCTCGGTAATTAATGTTCCTACTTAATTACCACGATTGTGAACTTATTTAGTGATTAAATGTTTCTCATCTTAGGAGTTCTATGATTCAAGACCAAGAGCATCTTCTTGAATACTTCCAAAGATATAACATATAAATCTCAAGGAACAAGAATAATAATATTCGTAATAAAATCATGAACAACACATAAATTATTATTAAAAGATAACTTTCAAAACACACATCCTTCATGATGAACTTAAAAGGTACACTACAGAAAGAAGTATGTGAGAAAAGGCACGGCTAAAAGCAGTTCAGCGCATGCCCGTGTTGCAGCTAACAAGGTTTGTCATGAATGCAAAGCAAAGTAACTGTTAAGAAACTTTACAAGGGAAGATGCCCACCTATGCTCACTGACATGCGGGTCCTTGGTGATTCATCAGATGGTGACCACCTGGTAAACATTTCTACATTGGACATAACCGTATTTGCTTTTCTTTTTTTTTTAATACTTCTTTGACTAAATAAATTTTCAACAAAAGAAAATGCCGGAAGTAACCTACAGTGAAATCAAATATAGTAATGCCAAAAGTATTTGCTTTGATGTCTTATTTTGACGTTAGGTTATGGAGTTTGTAATAAATTTCTTGGCAGGAGATGACATGAGTGCAGTTCTTCAAGCAACACTGAGGAAAAGTACAGGTTTCAGTATGACAGCAAACATACATATTACTGGTATAATAAGAAAATAGAAGCTTGGTCATAATAAAAAATTGGAGCTTCTACACAAGTGCACCTAACCATTCATCTTGTTTGTACCAACATGTCCTTAATTTGTACCAGCAATGGGAAAGGAGCATCAGGTGATTTCTACCTATCTAAAAAATATTCTAAAAATCTATAAAATTTGGTCTCCAAGTACATATCCATACGAAGATTATGTGAAAATAGTATAAATTATCCCAAAGAAGAAGTATTTTATGCCTTCTCTCCTTTTATTGTTTGATTGATTTTGATCAAGATCCTTGGTCACAAATTTTTTTCCAATTGAACCAGCTGCAGACTGCCTGATTAATTATTTTTATTTGCAAAAAGTCAGCAAATCTTGTTACTTTGGTTGAGATTTGAAACTAACCTGACAATTTTTTTTAAATATGAAGTAACCAGCATGTTCGGATGGAGACTGCATTGTGCACTTGGCTGGCTGAGATAACAAGAGAGGGTGGGCATTAAAATTACTTCAAGATGTGTAAACTGGACTGTGATTGCCAATAGACAGTAAGCTGGCATGCATGCATGCATCCTAACCCGTTCCTTTCAAATTTAATAGTACATGCATGTAAGATACTAGCATGTTGCCACATGGAGGTTTTGTTTGGTGAGCCGCAATACATTTATATGACAATTCATTTTGGCATTATAAAACAGTTTGATGTTAATAGAAACATTTGAAGTAAAATTTTCTATTTCTATTTTGAGTCCATAGATTACTTATAAATGCATACAGAGATATCTCTCTTTTCTTTCTCCATTTTTATGATCCTTATTAAAATTAGTAGAGAAGGATATTTGATAACAAGTTATCTAACTTTTGGTGATTTTTTTCTTCATTTTCTTATTCTCTTCTTCAGATATCTATGTTGTTGTTTTTTTTTTCATTGTTGAATAATTATTTTTTTTGTTAGTCTATTTTTTACAAAAAAAAATGTCATTTTGTATGATAATATTTGTCTTATAATCTATCCCGTTGCAACGCACGGGCACGATACTAGTATTTGATAATCTACTCAAGATCAAGGAAAAATACAGTTAACAAGGATGACACACATCTACCTTGGAACTGATCTGATAGCTATGAGACAGAAAAACAGACACAAGTAAATTGTTTACTGGATCGTGATATTGTACAGTACAGCATCATCTGTGTAATTGGATGGTCATGATGTGTTGCCAGACACCACCCACGGTTATAGAAGTTAAAATAGTTTTAACTCTGTTTAGCAACATAACACAGATCCTATTGGGTCACACCATATAGGAGCTACTCGGAGAATCTTACTGATTAATTATAAATTGATTATAATTAATATTAAGATGATTATAATTAATTATACGTGATATAGCTAAATTATAAATGTCATTTAGAATGACAAGCAGAAACAATGGTTAATTTATAAACGTACACATTACGTTGTATAAAAGTTACCGAACAACAACCGAAAAAGAAATATAATTGTACATGACAATTATATATATTTGATTTGGATTTAATTTGTTAATTATGGATTTGAATTATGGGTTTAAAAGCCCAAAATAATCAAAACCTGAATTAAAATTAAAATCCCAAAGTTAAAGCCCAAAATCAAAGCCTTTTACAATTCATGCCTTAATGGGCCAAGGGCAAAATGGTCATTTCACACCTATGCCACCTTGCATGACACCTTAGGATGTAGAATGGTGTAGAAGGATGGAGAAGAGTGTGGAAGGGCCATTTTGGTCTTTTCACATATTAAAGGATGAGGTGTCACGGTATTTTGGTAAATAGATTTGTTTTGAGGGGTATTTCGGTCTTTTGCGAATCTCCTCAAAACAATATAAATAGAGGGGTGAGGATAGAGAGAAAACTTACTAATTCACATGTTAATCTGATTACTTCATTAATCAGTTTTTCTCTCTTCCTTGGTTTCGATTATTACGAGATTAGGAAATAATATATTTTGTGAAATCCTGCGGTTTAGCTTTTAAGCAAAACCGAGTTACATCGGGACACAAATATATTTATTTCATCCTTTTCTTGGTGAATAGTGTTTTTTGCAGAATTCAACGGTTTACGGTATTTATGGCAGAAGAAATAAACCGCTCTCCGGTTAGTCCTGGTGGATAACCAATAGAGTTATCACACGTGTGATACTGCGAGTCGATTCCTTCCTTGGTGTAACTCTTCTAGCTCAGCTACATTCCAACTGAGATTTAGAAATAAGGTCTAAATATGTTATATTAATCTATTTAATTGATAAGTAAATTTAAAGCTTTTAGAAATCAATTATGGAGTAGATCTGTAAATGAATTAAATGAGGTTATGATGCCAAAGCAATACTAAAGATGGACCGCCTTGAAAAGTTTCCTGCCATACCTCGTTTAATTCTTAGCTTAAACCGTAAAATTTTGTTTTACACACTTTCTGCAATTAAGCTAAATCAATGAGTTTGAACTGTCAAAACCCAACAAAGTGTAGGTGAAAAATGGCCCGAAAATAGTCCAGCGGGAAGAGCAGGCGGCTAATGTTGGGCAAAAGTGACCCGAAAACGTTCAGGTTGGGAAAACTAAGAGGATGCGACCAAGCGTTGGGAAAAACTAAGCGGATACCGGCAAGCGTTGGTGAAAAATGGCTCAAAAACAGTCCAGCGGCAAGCGTAAGCGGCTAACGTTGGGAAAAAGTGACCTGAAAAATGTTCAGCTGGGCAAAACTAAGCGGATGCGGCCAAGCAATCGGGAAAATTAAGCGGATACGGCCAAGCGTCGGTAAAAAATAGCCTGAAAACAGTCCAGTACCAAGCGCAAGCGGCTAACTATGGGCAAAAGTGACCCGAAAATTGTTCAACGGGTGAAAAATACGCGGATGTGGCCAAGAGTTAGGGAAAACTAATCGGATGCGGCCAAAGTGTCGGTGAAAAATGGCTCGAAAACAGTCCAGCGACAAGCGCAAATGCCTAACATTGGGCAAAAGTCACCCGATAACAGTCCAGCTCGGAAAAATTAAGCGAATGCCGCGAAGCGTTTGGGAAAACTAAGCAAATACAGCCAAGCATCGGTGAAAAATGGCTCGAAAACAGTCCAGCATTAGGTGCAAGCGGTTAACGTTGGTCAAAAGTGACCCGAAAACAATTCAACTTGGGAAAACTAAGCGGATTTGCCCAAGCGTTAGGGAAAACTAAGCGGATATAGCCAAGCGTCATTGAAAAATGGCTCGAAAACAATCCAATAGCAAGCGCACGCGGCTAACGTTGGGCAAAAGTGACCCGAAAATAGTTCAGCTGGAAAAACTAAGCGGATGCGGCCAAGGATTACGGAAAACAAAGTGGACACGACCAAGCGTCATTGAAAAATAGCTCGAAAACAGTCCAGCGGCAAGCGCAAGCTGCTATTGTTGGGCAAAAGTGACACAAAAACAGTTCAGCTCAGAAAAATTAAGTGGATGCGGCCAAGCATTGGGGAAAACTAAGCAGATAAGACCAACCGTCGGTGAAAATGGCTCGAATACAATCCAGTAGCAAGCGCAAGCGGCAAAGGTTGGGCAAAAGTGACCTGAAAAACGTTCAACTCAAAAAATTCAGTGGATGTGACGAAGTGTTGGGGAAAACTAAGAAAATACAGCCAAGTATTAGTGAAAAAAGGCTCGAAAATAGTCCAACGAGAAGCGCAAGCGGTTAACGTTACGCAATAGTGACCCGAAAACAGTTCAGTTGGGAAAACTAAGCGGATGTGGCTAAGCAGATGCGGCCCAGCGTTGGGGAAAATGAAGCGGATGCGGCCAAGCGTCGATGAAAAGTGGCTCGAAAGAAGTCCAATGGCAAGTGCAAGCGGCTAACGTTAGGCAAAAGTGACTCCAAAAACGTTCAGCTCGGAAAAATTAAGCGCATGCGGTGAAGCGTTGAGAAAGCTAACAAAATACGGCAACCATCGGTGGAAAATGGCTCAAAAACAATCCAGCGGCAAGCGCAAACGATTAACGTTGGGCAAAAGTGACCCAAAAAACGTTCAGCTGGGGAAAACTAAGCGGATGCGATCAAGCATTGGGGAAAACTAAGCAAATATGGTAAAGCATCGGTGAAAAATGGCTCGAAAACTGTCCAGAAGCAAGCGCAAGCGCCTAACGTTGGGTCAAAGTGACACGAAAACATTTTAGCTCGCAAAAATTGAGCGGATGCGGCGAAGTATTGGGGAAAACTAAGCAAATACGGCCAAGCATCGGTGAAAAATTGCTCAAAATCAATCCAGCGGCAAGCTCAAGCGGGTAACGTTGAGCAAAAGTGAGCTAAAACTAGTTCAATTGGAAAAACTAAGTGGATGCGGCCAAGCGTTGGGAAAACTAAGCAGATACGGCCTCGCATCATTGAAAGATGGCTCGAAAATATTCCAGCGGCAAGCGCACGCAGCAAACGTGGGGCAAAAGTGACCCGAAAAGGGCTTAGCTCTGGAAAACTATGCAGATGTGGCCAGGCGTTGGGGAAAACTAAGCGGATACAGCCAAGCGTCGGTGAAAGATGGCTCGAAAACAGTCCATCAGCAAGAGGAAGCAGTTAACGTTGGGTAAAAGTGACCCGAAAACAGTTCAGCTGGGAAAACTAAGCGGATGCGGTCAAGCGTCTGTGAAAAATGGCTCGAAAATAGTCTAGTGGCAAGCGCATGCGGCTAACGTATGGCAAAAGTGACCTGATGTTGTATCTTAAAAAGTTGCCAATTAAATATATGGAGAATTGGTAACTATTTTAAACACTTGAAAGATGCTAAATATGCATGAATCTTCCCAAGATGAAAAGAAATGGCATATTAAAATTCATGACAATATTATATGTGCAAAATCATGAATTTTGATATTTTATACAGATTCTTTGGGCAAAAGTGACCCAAAAATAGTTCAACTGGCAAAACTAAGCAGATGCGGCCAAGCATTGCGGAAAACAAAGCGAACACGGCCAAGCGTCATTGAAAAATGGCCAAAAAACATCCAGCGGCAAGCGCAAGCTACTAATGTTGGGCAAAAGTGGCCCAAAAGCAGTTCAGCTCAGAAAAATTAAGTGGATGCGGCCAAGTGTTGGGGAAAACTAAGCAGATACGGCCAAGCGTCGGTGAAAATGGCTCGAATATAGTCCAGCAGCAAGCGCAAGCGGAAAAAGTTGGGCAAAAGTGACCCGAAAAACGCTCAACTTGAAAAATTAAGTGGATGCGGCTAAGCGTTGGGGAAAGCTAAGAAAATACGGCCAAGTATCCGTGAAAAATACCTCGAAAATAGTTCAACGACAAGCGCAAGCGGTTAACGTTGGGCAATAGTCACCCGAAAACAGTTCAGCTGGGAAAACTAAGCGGATACAGCCAAGCATTGGGGAAAACTAAGAGAATACGACCAAGCGTCGGTGAAAAATGGCCCGAAACCAGTCTAGCATCAAGCGCAAGCGGCTAACATTGGGCAAAAGTGACCCAAAAAATGTTCATCTTGGGAAAACTAAGTGGATGCGGTCAAGCGTTGGGAAAAACTAAGTGGATACAGCCAAGCGTCGGTGAAAAATGGCTCGAAAACAATCCAGCAGCAAGTGGAAGCGGTTAACGTTGGACAAAATTGACCCAGAAACAGTTCAGCTGGGAAAACTAAGCGGATGTGGCGAAGCGTTGCGGACAACGAAGCAGATACGGCCAAGGGTCATTGAAAAATGGCCCAAGACCAGTCCAGCGGCAAGCGAAAGCTGCTAATGTTGGGAAAAAGTGACCCGAACACAGTTCAGCTTAGAAAAATTAAGTGGATGCGGCCAAGCGTTGGAGAAAACTAAGCGGATATAGCCAAGCGTCGGAGAAAATGGCTCGAAAACAGTCCAGTGGCATGCGTAAGCGGCTAACGTTGGGCAAAAGTGACCCAAGAAACGTTCAGCTCAGAAAAATTAAGAGGATGCGGCGAAGCATTGGGGAAAGCTAAGAAAATACAGCCAAGCATCGGTGAAAAATGGCTTGAAAACGGTCTAGCGGCAAGCGCAAGCGGTTAACGTTTGGCAACAGTGACCCGAAAACACTTCAGCTAGGAAAACTAAGCGGATGCGGCCAAGCGTTGGGGAAAAACTAAGCGAATACGTCCAAGCATCGGTGAAAAATGGCCCGGAACCAATTCATTATCAAGCGCAAGCGGCTAATGTTGGGCAAAAGTGACTCGAAAAATATTTAGGTGGGGAAAACTAAGCGGATGCGGCCAAGCGTCGGTGAAAAATGGCTCAAAAATAGTCCAGCAGCAAGAGCAGGCGGCAAACGTTGGGCAAAAGTGACTCGAAAATAGTTCAGCTAGGAAAAATTAAGCAGATGTGGCCAAGCGTTGGGGAAAATGAAGCGGATGCGGGCAAGCATTGATGAAAAATGGCTCGAAAGAAGTCCAGCGGCAAACGCAAACGATTAACGTTGAGCAAAAGTGACCTAAAAAACATTTAGCTGGGGAAAACTAAGCGAATGCGGTCAAGAATTAGGGAAAACTAAGCAAATAGGGCCAAGCATCAGTGAAAAATGGCTCAAAAACAGTCTAGCAGCAAGCGCAAGCGGTTAACATTGGGCAATAGTGACCCAAAAATAGTTCAGCTGGGAAAACTAAGCAGATACGGCCAAGCGTTGGGGAAAACTAAGCAAATACGTCCAAGCGTCGGTGAAAAATGGCCCGAAACTAATCCAGCATCAAGCGCAAGCGGCTAACGTTGGGCAAAAGTGACCCGAAAAATGCTTAGCTGGGGAAAAACTAAGCGGATGCGGCCAAGCGTCAGTGAAACATGTTTTGAAAACAGTCCAGCGGGAATCGCAAGCGGCTAACGTTGGGCAAAAGTGACCCGAAAAATGTTCAGCTCCAAAAAATTAAGAGGATGTGGCAAAGCATTGGGGAAAGCTAAGAAAATACAGCCAAGCATCAGTGAAAAATAGCTCGAAAATAGTCCAGCGGCAAGCGCAAGCGGTTAACGTTGGGAAAAAGTGACCCGAAAACAGTTCAGTTGGGGAAACTAAGCAGATGCGGCCAAGCGTTGGGGTAAACTAAGCGAATATGACCAAGCATTGGTGACAAATGGCCCGAAACCAATCCAGCATCAAGCGCAAGCGCCTAACGTTGGGCAAAAGTGACCCGATGTTGTACCTTAAAAACTTGCCAATTAAATATATGGAGAATTGGTAACTATTTTAAACTCTTGAAAGATGCTAAATTTGCATGAAATCTTCCCAAGATGAAAATAAATGGCATATTAGAATTCATGACAATATTCTATGTGCAAAATCATGAATTTTGATATTTTATACATATTCTAACTCGAAATGATCAAGGAGTTATGAATTTTCAAAGTTTTGATGACATGGCAGCCTTTGATTGGTGCCACATGGCTCTGGGTACCCCTAGCAATTACCCTGACCTCTCTGGGTGCAAATTGGAGCACCTAAGCCTAAACTTGGTCTCTGGGGCCCATTGTCAGCCTCTTAAGGCTTAATTTTGCTGGGATATGAACATAGACAAACCCAGAGTAAATGGAATGAGCTTCATGCACCGAGATGTCAGTGCCTTGGCTCACCGTGATCCAAGCTCAATCAAATCTAAGCTTGATTAAAACCCAGCACTTCAGTGCTTCCTGACCCCTTCGGGTTGCATATGCTCGGTGCTTCATGCACTGCGCACAAGCCCTTACATGGATTATGTTATGCCAAGCCCAGGTAAGAGAGGAGAAAGGTCAGAGAGAGAGAACTGACACATGGGCTCCACTAGTCAGCCTCTCTTCTCTTCCATCTTCCCTTTCTTTTCTTCTCCGACGATGGAGAACACCAATTCCGGCGGAGCAAAGCTCAAACCATGAAATTGAAAGCACAGAGAAGCTTCTTACCTCAAGGCGATGCTATTTGAACGGTTAATTTGAGAAGAACAGCTCTGGATAGCTTGAACCCGAGATACCCAAGTTGTAGGGTCTCATGAAATTGGAAATAATAAGGGGAATTCAGAACTCTCTGAGTGCTTAAAAATGATCGTTGGGGTTCAAATGAAGACCTTTAATGCTCAATTTAAAGAATGTATACCTGAATTGGCTACTAACACATTAATGCCTATAAAAGCAAGGCACAGTAGATCAATAAGAGGAAATCAGCCGTTGGGGATGGACCTGACATCAATTAACTTCATGTACAGTTGCATAACATGACAAATTAAAGGAATCTTCCTTCCCATGCATGACCATAAGCATGACCATGCATATCAATCTCAGCCCTTTAAATCAAACCAAATGAAGGGCCATGATCATGCTGCACCTTTGGATAGCCAGCATGGCATATTGATATCTCCATATTGATATCTCCATATTATAAAAGCAAGGCACAGTAGATCAATAAGAGGAAATCAGTCGTTGGGGATGGACCTGACATCAATTAACTGTTAGTTTGTAATAATCTAGAAGTCAATAATATGATAAATTATCATAAAGCTTTGTTCATAAATTGAATGTTTATTTATATATCATTTTGTTGCCTTGAGTATTATTGAATTTATGGATCATTTCGAGTTCATGACTGCAATTGTGAAACTCCATAATATAGATGATATATACTCTTAAAAAGTCACTGACCAAGGTAATTAGTAGGAACACTAATTACCACGATAAGGTTAGTATGTGGATTAAAATATGGTTAAGTTTTACAAACCACCTGACACGAGATGTCATTTTAATCACATAGATACATGTTCTAGGAACATGGTATTTGACAGACCCCGAATGAAACATTAAATAGAATTGTGTTCGTGTCATTTATGTTTTCATTCAGTGTCACGTTCTACAGTATGAGGTATTTATTGTTCCCACTGAGAAATATGTATGTGTGATTGTTATCCACCGCTATCCATAAAAAACAGTCATAACGGTAGCATTCCCATATGTATAGCTTAGCTGAGGAAGTGATAGCCTACTAAAAGTACTATTTGTCCCTCTTATTTTATACGAGCTATAGCATCACACCCCTTGATAGAGTAAGATTATCTGCTAGCAGTATAATTACAAGAGTAATTATATTTTATAATCTGCTCAAGGTCAAGAAAAGATTCAGTT
Organism: Carex pumila; assembly: GCA_033356055.1. Lineage (NCBI taxonomy): Eukaryota > Viridiplantae > Streptophyta > Magnoliopsida > Poales > Cyperaceae > Carex > Carex pumila. The sequence continues at coordinate 86,826 of JARJHM010000848.1, forward strand.
AGCAAGGATGACACACATCTACCTTGAAACTAATCTCATAGCTATGAGACAGAAGAATAGACACAAGTAAATTGTTTACTGGATCGTGATATTGTACAATACAGCATCATCTGTGTAATTGGATGGTAATGATGTGTTGCCAGACGCCACCCATGATTATAGAAGTTAAAACAGTCTTAACTCTATTTACCAACATAACACAGATCCTATTGGGTCACACCATATAGGAGTTAATCGGAGAATCTTATTGTGATTGATTATAAATTGGTTATGATCAATAATAAGATGGTTATAATTAATTATATGTGTTACAATTAAATTATAAATATTATGTAAAAATAGCAAGCAAAAACATTGGTTAATTTATAAACGTGTGTGCCACGTTGTATAAAAGTTAACCGGTTAATTTATAAATGTGCAAGAAAAATATATATAATTTTTCAGAATAATTATACAAATATTATTTGTGTTCGGGCCGAGGGCATTCGGGTCTTTTCAAATTCGTCCTTATTCGCATGACATGTCATCGATCCTATCCAGATGACACGTCATCGATACCGAAACAAACAACCGCAGAAAAAATATATATAATTGTTCAGAATAATTATACAAACATTATTTGTGTTCTGGCCGAGGGCATTTGGGTCTTTTCAGATTTGTCCTTATCCGCATGACATGTCATCAATCCTATCTAGATGGCACGTCATCGATCTTATCCACATGACATGTCATCCTTATCCATTCAATGACATATCTTGTAAATAGGCCGAACTTGGAGGACATTTTGGTCTTTTAGCAACTGACCCTAAACCCTATAAATAGGGGTGGAGGGGTAGAGAGAAAAATCACTAATTCACTTGTATCGTTTCGTACAGAATCGAATCAATTTTTCTCTCTTTCTCGGTTTCTCTCCCAAATAGTGTTTTGGTTGAGAAAAGAAAGTTATACGTAGTTGACGTATAATCTTGCGGGTTGTTGTGGAGTATATTTACGGGATCAATGAATAGTGTTTTATCGAATTTCACGGTATGTCAGTTTTGCTTATTGATGAAATTGAGCAACCGAAAATTCGTGTTTACGAGTTTTCGTCTTTTTCCCCATGAATAGTGTTTTTGTAGAATTTTGCGGTTTACGGTATTTCTGGCAAAAGAAATAAACCGCTCTCTGGTTAGTCCTGGTGGATAACTGATAGAGGCATCAGACGTATGATGCTCCAAGGAGAATCATTCTCGTGATGTAGCTCTACTCGATCGGTCTGCATTCCAACTGTGATTTGGAAACAAGGTATAAATATGTTATATTAATCTATTTAATTGGTAAGTAGATTAAAGTTTTAGAAATCAATCATGAAGTAGATTTGTAAAAGGATTAAATTGGATTTTGATGCCAAGGGAATACTAAAGGTGGACCGCCTTGGAAAGTTTCCTGACATACCCCATTTAATCTTGAGCTTAAGTTGGCCGTAGAAATTTTTATTCTACGGTCATTCCGCAACTTAAGCCTAAACGGGTTCCGGTGTTTACCCCGAAACCCAACATTAACTTCATGTATGTACAGCTGCATAACATGAAAAATTAAATGAATCTTCCTTCCCATGCATGAGGAGAAGCATGACCATGCATATCAATCTCAGCCCTTTAAATCAAACCAAATGAAGGGCCATGATCATGCTGCACCTATGGATAGCCAGCATGGCATATGATTGGTCGACAGCTCTGCAAATGATACCATAGAAGCTGGAGCTCCAATCCCAAGCATTGAAAACAAATTGAGGCAAATTAAGGGTGTGGATGCATGCCAGCATAGGCTCAGCTAACCCTAGATCTCTTCTGCCTTCAAGGCTATATATACATGATCAAATGAAAGGAAATGGAGATAATTGATACACCTAAGGAGCCAGATACAAGCTATAGCCACCATATACACACATACTGGTACACATACATACCAGCAAGCTTGAAAGCTAAAATCCTTCTTCATCTCTATTGAAATTAGGTAATCAGAAGGGTATAGATGCAATGTAAGGCCTGAGAGGCCAGTTCATGTAATTTAATTTGATGAATAAAGCTTGTTTCTCCTTGAATCTTGTTCTTTTGATCTTTTTCATTCATGTTTTCTTGCCCCTTTTGATTCTGATCTGATTCTTTACTTTGAAATCATTTAAATATACTTAGATATGTATATAAGCACTTAAAATCCAAAGCCTCACTGTTTTAACATAAAACTTCTATAAAAATCACATTTTTAAACCTATTTTCCTTTTTTTTTTTATCTTTTCTTCTTCTCTGCCTCCCTTGTTTATTTTTATAAATTAATTGAGGGTAAAGATGAGTGTAGTGAGCCACTGGCATCCTTGCTCATCAGATCCTTCGATTCTTTTATAAAAATAAGCAAAATAAGGGAATAAAGTGACTTAAAACAAAATATAAACACACAAGGGTTGTTTAAAGTGAGCCACTGGCATCCTTTGCAACTCTCAACCTAATGATCACTTGAGAAAGGCTTATTTATAATTAAAACCCAAGAAATAATGAGATTATGCTATGAAATAGCTAATTTCATTAATTTCAAGGGTTTATTTGTAAATAGTGAGAAACTGAGATCCAAAGTGTAAAAAGACAGCAATCATGTTGCTATATGTCATTTACATCTTTGAATCCATGAAGTTTTGATGATAATGCCTTGAAATTAAGTGTAAAGGTACCAAAACATGATTTTCAAACATTCAGGGGCCTCCCTGCATAATCTAAAAGTCCTGACCTGTTTTAAATATTCCAAAATGATGATTTGATGAACTCTTAAGCTTTGATTTTCTTTTTTTTACTTGATACTGGTACTAAAACAGTGGCTTGAGAGCCCTCAAAATTTGTTGTAAAGCCAAACCAGACCCTAAAGTGACTTGTACCAGTTCCTGGTACCATACCAAGCATGTCCTCAGCACTCAATTGGCTTAGAAGTACCACTGGTACAATGAAATGCACCTATTTGACCTATGCTAATAGATCTATCAATACTGACTAACCAAAGGACTGAACTGAAAAATGGACCTCACAGTCAGATAAATCACATTAAAACTCACAAAATTGATAAGAAGTTTGTGTGTGATTTGGACTTTCCTACAGAAAGTTATGGATCCTCAAAGTTCAACTTTTCAAAATAAAAATTTTGTAATTAAAATTGATAAAATTACCATGAATGCCCCTGGTATTGTTCAAGCCATTTGATTGAACTACACAGCTCAGAATAATCTCAAAATTGGAACAAGACTTCTTGATACATATATCTTTGATTATGTAACATACAAATTACACCTCTTGTACGAAATTCAAGAGAAATTAACATAAAAATATTGAAAAATATATGTTCCTCATGCCAAGATGATCCATAACCTATTTCAGTCCAATCTGATACTTCTGCTGTGCTAAACTAACTTTGAAATGGTCTAGATGATATCTCTAAATGTCCAATTAAGCTTTGAACCCTCTGTACCAACCTATGGTACCAATTTGGTATTGAAATCGAAACCACAAAACTCAAATCATCCTCAAAACTCCTTTAAATGTGAAATTGATGCTTCTAATGTCTTCTATAGTTTCACACGATCTCAGATGACCAATTAATTGAAAGAAATCGCAAAAGAATCAATAAGAACTGATCTAAGACTCAATCGGTACCGATAATAGTACCAATCGACTCTTGACAGTCCCACGATCACAACCATGCCCTTGGTTAGCTCCACCGTTGCCGAGATCAGCAAAACTCAGTTCATTGAGGATGAACCCTAGTTGGAAACCCTTTTGCATGAATATTAAAGCTAGAGCACAGATCTTAAAGTAATCCCTGTGATCAATGAGCCAAATTCAAACATCTAACGACTCCTGAGAACATGGGACCTTCCTGTCAGTGATTCAAATGAATTTAAATAACATGGCACCAATCTTAAAGCTTAGATAAATGGCATCCATAATCTTGCACATTAGTTAATGATCCGGTACACATCTTAAAGGCCCAAAAGCCCAAATCTCAAAGCCCATTTAATTAAATCCTCTCTGCACCAATCTCAAAGCCCAATGACCTCAATCCAATGGCTTGTGCACATCTCAAAGGCCCAAAAACCCAAATCTCAAAACCCTGCACTAATCTTAAAGTCCACATGTGACCAGGAGATCCCTTTTTGCACATAAACCCTTCTGTTTATTTAAAATATGCAGAGAAGCCCCCCCTGTAAATTTACAAAAAGGCCCCTATCAGCATAAAACCTTCTCAAATAAGCCCTTAAAGGCCTATTTTATAATCCAGACCCTGTCAAAAGACTAAATCACAGTCTCAGGTCCTTCAGAAATTTACAAATAAGTTCCTGGAAACATAAAATCTTTACAAATGAGTCCTTTTCGACCATAACTTTCTTATACTAAGTCCAAATCAACTCAAATCAGTCCCAAATGAACTCAAATTCAATTCTCTATAATTTAAAACTAGTATCGTGCACGTACGTTGTAACGGGAATATATAATAAATGAAAAAAAATATGAAGAGACATTTTTGTTGACATTCACACAAAATTAAGAAAAAAAAATACTTAAATGAAAATAAAAAATACAAATGAAAATAAATGAATATCCAAAAAATAAATAACACTAAAAAAACAACAAATAAAAAAAAAATCACAATTTAGATTTCATATCATTTTTTTTTTTTTTTTTTGAAAAAAATGACAACAAATGAAGGTACTTACATAACCTCTAGAGTTCGTACAAGTCTGATTGAATTCGGAATTAGTCCTTTAATTGATTTCTGTCAAGAAGTCATAAGAAAAAAAGGAGGAAGTTAACCAATAATGTATTGGAGATACCAAAGGATCTTAGTTATTGTGAAGTTTTAATTACAAACTGACATAAAGGTTTTAACTATGTAGGCAATATCAAAATCCCATTTTAATTAGAAACCGGATTGAAAAGATTTCAATATGGACTATTAGTTTTGTAACTCCTATTTTAACATTCTCTATGGACTTCAATCTGGACTTCAATCTGGTGTGTATGTTACATTGAAATGACTAAAATGCAAGAAAGAGTCAGAAACTTTTACCATCTTACAGATGTTTAAGAGCCATATAAAAGAATATATATCAATGCTTCAAAATTCAAATAGATCTTATAAAATGAAATGAATTTAAAAGATTAGAAAAAGCACCAGCCTGTAGAATTATTATAGTATAAAGCTACAATTTCTAATCCATTTATTACCCTGATGATAAACCAAAACTTAAATTACTCAAAAAAAAAGGGGAAAAAAGAAGAAGAGCAGCCATATAAAATAAGCATAATACATCCTACTCAAATTTCACTCAGTCTTCTTTTCAAATTTAGCTCTTGTCAGAACCACTGTATGGTGCAACGTGATAGGCATACTGTTGAATGACAGAGAACAAAACCATTTATACTATAACTAGAGCATTTTGAATGGCCTCTTGGATGTGCTCAACGTCTAGCCATAAATGTTTTGATTTTATGATTCCTAAGGACGTCAAGACCTTCAGCACCACTCCCTGCCATATTCAAATAAATTCATAAATTGACTATTCAGAGAAATCTAGTACACAATGAACTTTGTGCAATTAGTTGTCTCCTTCCTCCAGTATAAATTGAGGAACATTTTGCAACAAATCAACCATTGGATTCATTTTAAATCTCTTACAATCAAGTAAGACCTAAGAATTACTTTACCATATTGTAATGCTATAGCAGTTCAGCTCTCGTTCCCTTTACCCCCATGAAAAAAAACTAATAACAAAAGAAGAAAAAAGAAAAAGAAAATTCAGCTCAACAAACACAATCAGAAGCACATGAAGGAAGTATGCATGTACTGGCAGGGTATATTATATAATTTATGCAAAAGAAATGTCACGTGCCAAAAGCAGAAAAAGACGAACGCACATGAACTTTGCAAGAGGTTTGTGTGGGGCCAGCTCCTTGGCAAAAATATGATAAAATAATACCAATGTGTACAGTGCCATAGAGACGGATATGTTTAGTATTATGGTGATGGTTCAGTCGAGCCAAGTCGGATATGTCCCTACCAGCTCTAGCAGTATCATCAGAACTGAGCACACTGGACGCACTACCACAAATTGTCATGTCCAGTACTTCAATGCCCTCAAAGTGTTATGATCCACTCTCACTTTGCGGGGTTGCAATTCGTGATGTGAAACGTACCAATTTATTGAGTTTCAACCAAAAAAGTATTAATAGTTGATACTGGTACCAAATTCTTTCGGGCAATGATCTTGTACCAGTTTTAGAATCAATTGGTTGCAAACAGGTTATAACCCCTACTGTTCTGTTTATTTGCATTTATCATTGCTGGAAACATATTGTTAGTTTGTAATAATCTAGAAGTCAATAATACGATAAATTAATCATAAAGCTTTGTTCATGAATTGAATGTTTATTTATATATATCATTTTGTTGCCTTGAGTATTATTGCATTTGTGGATCATTTCGAGTTCATGACTGAAATTGTGAAACTCCATAATATAGATGATATATACTCTTAAAAGGTCACTGACCAAGGTAATTAGCAGGAACACTAATTACCGCTATAAGGTTAGTATGTGGATTAAAAGATGGTTAAGTTTTACAAACCACCTGACACGAGATGTCATTTTAATCACATAGATACATGTTCTAGGAACATGGTATTTGACAGACCCCGAATGAAACATTGAATAAAATTGTGTTCGTGTCATTAATGTTTTCATTCAGTGTCAAAGTTCTACAGTATGAGGTATTTATCGTTCCCACTAAGAAATATATATGTGTGAGTGTTATCTAACGCTGTCCGTAAAAAGCAGTCATAACGGTAGCATTTCGATATGTATAGCTTAGCTGAGGAAGTGATAGTCTGCCAAGAATACTATTTGTCCCTCGTATCTCTATACGAGCTATAACATTACTGGGCCCCTTGGTAGAGTTAGATTATCTGCATGCGGTATAATTACAAGAGTAATTATATTTGATAATCTACTCAAGATCAAGAAAAAGATACAGTTACCAAGGATGACACACATCTACCTTGAAACTGATCTGATAGCTATGAGACAGAAGAATTGACACAAATAAATTGTTTACTGGATCGTGATATTGTACAGTACAGCATCATCTGTGTAATTGGATGGTCATGATGTGTTGCCAGATGCCGCTCATGATTACAGAAGTTAAAACAGTTTTAACTCTGTTTAGCAACATAACACAGATCCTATTAGGTCACACCATATAGGAGTTAATCGGAGAATCTTATTGTGATTGATTATAAATTGGTTATGATCAATATTAAGATGGTTATAATTAATTATACGTGTTATAATTAAATTATATTTGTCATATTAAAAATGACAAAGCAAAAACTAATGGTTATAATTAGTTATACTTGGTATAATTAATTAAATTAATTGTACGTCATTTAGAATGACAAACAGAAACACAGGTTTGTTTATAAACGTGTTTGACATGTTGTATAAAAATTACCAAACGAAAACCGTAAACAAATATAATTGTACATGACAATTATACATATTTGATTTGGATATTTACTATTCATAGTGGGTTTGGGTTAATGGGTTTAGAATCCATTAAACTAATCTAACCAATATGAAGTTGCAAAATCAAATTTGCATGCCACATCCAAAATGGCAAAAATGTAATTTTGTCAAGTACGGGGGTATTTCGGTCTTTTGGCGAACCTCCTCATTTGCCTATAAATAGAGGGGCATAGGTGAAAGAGAAAAACCACTAATTCACGTGTTAATCTAATTACTTCATTAATTGGATTTCTCTCTTTCTCTATTTACGGTTTTCTGATTAGTGAATAGTGTTTTACCGAATTTTCGCGGTATTTCAGATTTGGTTTAATTAGCAAATCTGATTGAAACGAATTTTTTGGTGAATAGTGTTTTTGCAGAATACTGCAGTTTATAGTATTTCTGGCAAAAGAAATAAACCGCTCTCTGGTTAGTCCTGGTGGATAACTAATAGAGGTATCACACGTGTGATACTCCGAGTCGATTCCTTCCCTGGTGTAGCTCTTCTCGCTTATCTGCATTCCAACTGTGATTTGGAAATAAGGTATAAATTGTTATATTAATCTATTTAATTGGTAAGTAGATTAAAGTTTTAGAAATCAATTATGGAGTAGATCTGTAAAATTATTAAATGAGGTTTTGATGCCGAAGGAATACTGAAGGTGGACCGCCTTGGAAAGTTTCCTGACATACCTCATTTAATCTATAGCTTAAGTTAGATGTAAAATTTTTGTTTTACTCTTTCCGCACCTTAAGCAAATAAATGGGTTTGAACCGTCAAAACTCCAACATACTTAATCAATGGGTTTGAACCGTCAAAACCCAACACATATAGGAAGATATCAAAGAACGGTAAGGTTATTAAAATTACCATGAACAATGAAACCGGAAAATAGTGGTGGATTTCCCTCCCTTTGATTCTGTCAGGCACTATGTTCTTACTAAGAGAAATGTTTAAATAGCTATACATCAAGGCCATGAACTTCGCAATCACTTGCATATACCAAACAAAACATATATCTTATAAAAAAGAATATAAAAAATCTAACACAATAATCCAGATGAAAATTAAATAAAAAGCAAATTACACATACAAATATCTGGAACCTCAAGGTATACTTTTTTTTTTTTTTAAGTTATCTGGATCCTCTAAGTACACTGATGATGGACTTTTCCAGAAGAGGAAATATTATCTACACAGACTGCCCTTTAGCGACCAAAACTCCTAGTTCTTTATTTTCAGCCTTTTTAATTATTTTTGTTATAAACAAATTTGTTATTTCATCTTAAAACCAATATTACTTCTTGCAGATACACAGCATTGTTTGGGTTAGTTACAACTAACAGCCACTCATAAACCAATATCTAACTCGTTGTTCTTGATTACAGTTCAATTTAACCTCAGAGAAGGAAAAGAACTTCTAAGCCTTTAATTTCCAAAGTAGGAAAAAAATACTTACTCTAGTTTCATGAAAAACAGTCCCTACCCACAAAAGTATACTATTTACATCAAACTAATTAAGAAGCCGTTGATTTTTGCAAACAAAAAATTATATGGGCTTATTCACAGTAAAGCCCTAATTCTCTCAAAAACTGCTCACCATTGCTTCATAGCATTCTTTAACTGATTCCAAGAAGGTGAAGAAAACCTTGCTTCCCTGTATATCTAATAGACCAACAAAAGAGACTATGGCATATATAGGAGCCATTAAATCAATTATTAATATAGCCTTCTGCTCCTTTGGATTTTTCCAATAGAAGAGATGCTGAGTAATAAGTTGAACAGTGAAGTGCATCGACAACATCACACAGAAGGCTGCACCGAGAAGTGTCAGAGTTTCTGGGTCCATAGCTGTGAGATCCATTCCTGGAATCATCTGTGAAAAAGTAAATATCATCATTTGTTTGTAAGCATATAAAGATCAATTATTTTATATTAAAAGTAGGCACTCTGATCTTAGTTTTTGCCAAATTCAATCATGATGCTCTAATTCTCTTATCTTTTCCTTTGTTTGGATATGAACCTTCAAAAGCAAGAAAAACAGAAGAGAGAGCCCAGTTGGAAAACAAAAAAAAAACACCTAACAGAACTGTAAAGTACCAAACATTAATAAAATTGAAATCATTGAACTTAAACCTTCAACAACTTTCTAATATAGCTAGAATTCCTGATCACTCAAATCCCCAACTAAGATATATTTTTCTCCTTTCCTCACATACCAACCCAAGTGTTCTACTGTCGAGGATACCAAAAATCAATAAGATTGATTGTTGTGTCTCTTTTTTTGCTGAAAATATAGTAACTAATTCAGCAAATATTCCCGTGATGTCATAAAGTTCTAAAAAATAGATTTAATTGATTGAATCTCTCTATCCCGAAGGATTTAAAAAATTGGCATGGATTGGTTGATTTTAGAGAAAAGTGCAGTCACATATACCTTCGATTTTGAGGTACTTTGCCATAGCGATCAAAGAGGGGATAAAGGTCATCAGCGGAGGTTCCTAAAACAAGATTCTTGATTAGAGATAACAACAAGATTACCAAAAATCTAAAGAAGTAAAAAACTAAGTGAAAGCAGTTTGAAATCTTACTTCGAGCGGGCGGTAGTCGAAACAGAGAGAAAGAGAGGGCGGTAGTCGAAACAGGGTTGTGCTCGGTCCTCGGGTAAGAGAAAGGGAGGGGGAGGCCATTGGTCTGAGCGAAAGGGGGAGAGATGACTCGGCGCAGGTCTGAGGCGAGAGAGCGAGAGAGAGATGGCGGAGATAGCTGAGGCGATTAGGTTATATTTTTTTTCTTTTTCTTGGGAAAGAAGGGATCGGGGAGAGGGAGGGGAAGGGGGACGGGCCACAAGTGTCCCAGCGAAAAAATTTGCTAAATCTGCACGATTTTTTATTCAGATCCAACGGTGCAGAACAAAGATAGTTGTGACAAGATGTGTGGCTATATATGTAGCGAGTCCAATTTAAATTAAATTTAGACTTCTACACATATAAAGAATGTATTTAATCAAAGGAAGGCATAGCATTTGTTTAGATGGCTCAGATTCAAATCCGAATTATGTTGGATAAATCCCAACCGCACGGCTTTCTGTCATTCAAAGTAATTTAATTTGCATAATACAGAGGAGATATATATATATGTTTTCGACAGCACTTCGGCCAAAGTGCTGCCACCCCATTTTCGATTTTTCAAAATCCAAATGGTCGATCCGAACCGTTCATCTTGTTCTCCATATTAATATCTGCTTGGAGACCAAATTTTACAATTTTTGGAATTTTTTTGCTATTTATTAAGCTACTTTGAAAATCGCTTATCCAACGGTGGCTTGCCAAACAGTAAAATCAGGGGTTCACCGTTGGATCAGTGATTTTCAAAGTGGCTTAATAAATAGCAAAAAAATTCAAAAAAATATAAAATTTGGTCTCCAAGCAGATATTAATATGGAGAACAAGATGAACTGTTCGGATCGACTGTTTGGATTTTGAAAAATCAAAAACGGGGTGGCAGCACTTCGGCCGAAGTGCTGCCGAAAGCATATTAGCCTGTCTCTCTCTCTCTCTTTCTCTCTCTCTCTCTATATATATATATATATATATATATATATATATATATAAACTTAAGAGTACTGGTACAAACTTAAGATGATCATAATTAGTATCCCTGCATAGTATAACATTATACATATGAACAAATAATACTGAAATTTTATAGGAAAGGCCCTAGGATAATGACTTTATATAATGGCACATTTGAAATAATGGGACGCCTTTACTTCCAAAAAATAAGACAAGGTAATAGTGGGATACCTTACATATCTGACCTATTTAGAGACATAGACCAGCAATCCAGGTCAAATGAAATTAACAGGGATATTATGTCTTCAGCGCCTTAGTTTTTTTTAATTGTTGAAATGACAATGAAATATTTCACAACCATAATAATGTGAAATTTGTTTCTAAATGCTCAAGGTAGTGTCTACTATGTATCTATAAAAGGATTTCAATTATTTCATATGAGACAGTGTACAAGCATACCACTGTACCAGTGTACGTTACGTTTGAGGAGAGCTATATATCATCAAAATTCATTTCTTTATTTGGCAAAAGGAGTAAAAAGGAGGTAAGATGATTTAATTTGCAGAAACTGAATATACACAAACTTTGTAAAACAGAAGGAATTCCTTTTTTATTTGGCAAAACGTGCCTCAAAGAATTCCTTCTTCGAAATCTCCCAGTTAGTATGGTAGTACAAACTGGTACAGTTTTGTGCCAATTCAGTTTCGCGTATGAACCTTAAACAGAGAAAAATGCTCTCAAATTCCACGAAAATTCCAACCGCACAAAAGCAGTTCAGAAAAGCTCAGTTTTTCTTTTAATTAAATTCCATTTCCATCTTTTCCAACCAAGCAATTAATCATCTCACTTATTCTTTCTTTTTCTTTTTGGATATACCTTCTCCTATTACTGCATCAAGAATGTACCAAAATTTCAAAGAAGGTCACCACACAAAATTGGAATCACAAAAAGTTTCTACGTTTTAAATAAAACCATCAGTATTTTTTTAGCTTCAATTTTTCAAAAACATGTTTAAACTTTAGGACATTGGATCTGTCCAGTGAAATAGTGTAAAAATATTGTCACCGTAAAATTGTTTTGTGCAGCAGCACGGTCTAAGAAAATTAAACGATTTTCTGACAACAACAATGCATGCTGGCATAAGATTGTGTACATTGATAAATTAATTTTCTGATACTATTACTCATACAATTGTCTTCTTGAACCAGTTCCATATATGCACTATGCTCAACATATAACCTGTTCATAAGGGCATTTAATATGTGTACCACTCTATTCAATAGATAACCCTCTTCAACTTAATTCAAACCCTTAATTCAAACCTAAATTAAGAAAATTTCAAATTCATTCGCTCAATCCTAACCCTTAATTCAGAATTTCACAATAAACCCTAAATTTCACAAAAAAGAGGTTCAAGCGGGGATGTTATCTAAAGGGCATGAAAATGATTTAATCTGATAAATAATTAATTGGTTCAATGAACTAACCTTTCATATCTTATGCTTTGGTGACAGCCTTCGACTCCTCATTTGCACTCTACAAGGATATTATCAGGAATTCAGTTTAAAACAAGCATGTCAATAACCGGTAATATGGTAATTACAAAAATCTTCTATATTTTGGTACCATAACTTTGACTTTTATGCCTATTTTGACCTTTATTCAAACCAGAATCCGTGAAATCCCAAGGCATGTATCTATACTTGCCTCATCAATCGGGATCAATATTGTTACAAAACTCCAAGTAAATGGTTTTTTGCATGCCAAGTGAAAACTTCATCAAGGAACTTGGCATGCAAAAAAAATAAAACCTTGATCCGGTACGATTCCAAATTGGTGCCGGTATTGTTCTCCCTATTGGGAGTTATTGGATACGGATCAGATAGTGATAAAACTATATCCATATCCCTATCTGTTTTTTTCGGATACAGATCAAATCAGATATTCATGTACATCCTTATTGGTGCTTCAACAGTGAACATCATTTTCAGATTTCCATTCTTATACATTAATCACATTACCATGTTGTGTGATCGTTAATGATTACGAATTTCTAATTTTTGTGTTGTTTGTTTTTAAGTTTATTTTCTTTTATTTTTCAAGACACTCAATTTGTAGTTCCGATATTTGATTTCATCTAACCACAGTTCAAGCATGATTTTTGTAGCTCCACATGGACAGATCATCTTACAATATGCAAGTGTAGATTAATTAAAGTTTATTTTTTTTAATTTAAAGATGAATCAACACTGATTTGGAATAAATTACCGTACTGTAAATCAGCCCATCATCTACTGATTTGGGAGAAAGCAACAAATAAAGTTAAGATGAATTAAAGCTTACAGGGCAACTTTTTAAGGAGAGGAACTGCCACTTCATGAAGGATCCAGGAGAGGATGAGAGAGCGCAAAGAGGCCGCAATAGGCGAGGCTGGCAGAGCAGCGAGAGATGGCCGATGCCGTCGACATGCACGCGCCACTGGCGCAACACAACATTAGGATGAGTTTTATGAAGTCTATTTCAAAGCCTCTGCACTTCTCTAAATAAAATCGAAAAAACTATACTATTTTTATTAATAAACAAAAAAATTATAATAAATAAAATAAACAGAAAATAGTTAGGGTTTAGGGTTTTGTATCGATCTCAAAATCAGAGGAAAATTAGGGTAGGTCGAGGCAATTGTGAAGAGTTGCTCTTACGACGGCGCTTTGAGGGGGGTGGCCTCGGAGCCATTGGATCATATCAAGAGGATACTTAGACTATCTGCTTGTGGGGCCAGGCCAACTGATCACAAACGAACCTGCACCGTTGCTCCTGTCGATACTGATAGAGCGCGCACGCGAGAGAGAGATGGTTGGGGCTGAGGCGAGAGAGCGTGAGGGAGATGGTTGGGAAGAAAGGGACGGGGAGGGGACGGTTTGGGAAGAACGGGTCGGGGGTTTAGAAGGTAGCTCCCTGCGTATCTATGTGACAATATGTGTGACAATACATGTTGCCGGTGTAATTTTCATTAAATTTAGACTTCTACACAGAGAAAGGGTATATTTAATCAAAAGAAGACAGATTATTTGTTTAGATGGCTCAGATTCAATCTGAATTTTGATTAATAAATCTCAACCACACAACTTTCTGTCATCCAATTTAATTTAAGGTGCATAATATAGAGGAGAGATAATATTTGAACATATCCAGGTCCCAGCCATAATCTGAAATGATCAAAATGCCCCTCTCTTAACATATTTTTATATAAAAATGATATTTAAAAGTTTCTTTCAAATTAAGAACATATAAATGACATTTTTCTCACGAATGTTCTCACATTTTGAACATATAAAATTATGTTTACTTGTAAATTAAATGAGAACCAATTACATGACCAAAACAAATCATACGTGAGTCCCATTCTAGCCCCATTATTCAATTCAACCCAAATAGGCACAAATCCTGGAATGCATGAGGTCTTCAGATAGACTCAAAAGGTCCTTCTGATGTAATTAACGGCGGGGGCTTGCACCCGCCGGGAGTTTAAACGTCCCCACAATCAAAAATAATAAAACCTCCGACAACTGATCATGAACGTAATTTTTCACAAGGGGTGAACCAGAAGGAATGCAGAAAGAAATCCTGAGTGAATGCCCTCCCCTGAGTTCGGTGACCTGCTCATAAACCAGAGCACTGAACCCAGCCGGGAGCATCTCCACTCACTCGCACTCAGAGTGAGAAATCTGCACTGTTAGCTAACTTGACGCTGTGCAACTTTCTGCGCCCTACACCCAAAAAACATTCAGCTGGGGAAAAGTAACCAGATGTGGCCAAGCATTGGGCAAAAAGAAGCAGATACGGTCAAGCGTCAGTGAAAAATGGCTAGAAAATAGTCCAACAGTAAGCGCAAGCGCCTAACGTTGGGCAAAAGTGACCCAAAAATAGTTCAGCTTGGAAAAATTAAGCCGATGCGGTGAAGCGTTTAGGAAAACTAGTCAAATACGGCCAAGCATCGGTGAAAAATGGCTTGAAAATAGTCCAACGGCAAGCGCAAGCGGTTAACGTTGGAAAAAGTGACCCGAAAACAGTCCAGCTAGGGAAAACTAAGCGGATGTGGCCAAGCATTGGTGAAAAATGGCCTGAAACCAGTCCAGCGGCAAGAGGAGGCAGCTAACGTTGGGCAAAAGTAACCCAAAAAACATTCAGCTGGGGAAAAATGAGCGGATGCGGCCAAGCATTGGGGAAAACTAAGCAGATACGGCAAAACGTCAGTGAAAAATGGCTCAAAAATAGTTCAGCGGCAAGTGGAAGCGGTAAACGTTGGGCAAAAGTAACACGAAAACAGTTCAGCAGGGGAAAACTAAGCAAATGCGGCAATGCGTTGGGGAAAACTAAGCGGATACGGCCAAGCGTCGGTGAAAAATGACTCAAAAATAGTCCAGTGGCATGCAGAAGCAGTTAAAATTGGGCAAAAGTGACTCGAAAAAAGTTCAGCTAGGGAAAACTAAGCAGAAGCAGCCAAGCGTTGGGGACAACTAAGCGGATACGGCCAAGCGTCGGTGAAAAATGACCCGAAAACAGTCCAGTATCAAGCGCAAGCGGCTAACGTTGGGCAAAAGTGATCCGGAAAGAGTTTAGCTGGGGAAAACTAAGCGGATGCGGCCAAGAGTCGGTGAAAAATGGCCCGAAAACAGTCCAGCAGCAAGAGCAGGCGGCTAACGTTGGGTAAAAGTGACCCGAAAAATGTTCAGCTGGGGAAAACTAAGAGGATGTGGCCAAGCGTTGGGGAAAACTAAGCGGATATGGCCAAGCGTCGGTGAAAAATGGCTCAAAAACAGTCCAACGGCAAGCGAAAGCAGTTAACGTTGGGCAAAAGTGGCCCAAAAACAGTTCAGCTGGGGAAAACTAAGCAGATGCAGCCAAGCAATCGGGAAAATGAAGTGGATACGACTAAACGTCGGTGAAAAATGGCTCGAAAACAGTCCAGTACCAAGCGCAAGCGGCTATCATTGGGCAAAAGTGACCCAAAAAATGTTCAGCGGGTGAAAAATATGCAGATGTGGCCAAGCGTTGGGGAAAACTAAGCGGATGGGGCCAAGTGTCAGTGAAAAATGGCTCGAAAACAGTCTAGCGGCAAGCGCAAGTGCCTAACATTGGGCAAAAGTGACCTGATAACAGTTCAGCTCGGAAAAATTAAGCGGATGCGGCGAAGCGTTTGGAAAAACTTAGCAAATATGACTAAGCATCGGAGAAAAATGGCTCAAAAACAGTCCAGCATCAGGTGCTAGCGGTTAACGTTGGGCAAAAGTGACCTAAAAAAGATTCAGTTGGGGAAGACTAAGCGGATGCGGCCAAGCAATAGGGAAAACTAAGCAGATATGGCCAAGTGTTGATGAAAAATGGCTTGAAAACAGTCCAGTGGCAAGCGCAAGCGCTTAACGTTGGGCAAAAGTGACCTGAAAACTATTCAGCTCAAAAAAAATTAAGCGGATGTGGTGAAGGACCGATGAAGAATGGCTCGAAAACACTCCAGCGGCAAGCACAAGCAGTTAACGTTGGGCAAAAGTGACCTAAAAATAGTTCAGCTTGGGAAAACTAAGCGGATGCTACCAAGCATCGGTGAAAAATGGCCCAAAAATAGTCTATCGGCAAGGGCAGGCTGCTAACGTTGGGCAAAAGTGACCCGAAAATAGTTCAGCTGGGTAAAACTGAGCGGATACGGCCAAGCATTGGGGAAAACTAAGCGGATACAACGAAGCGTCGGTGAAAAATGGCTCAAAAACAGTCCAACATCAAGCACAAGCGGCTAACGTTGGGCAAAGTAACCCAAAAATAGTTCAACTGGGGAAAAATGAGCGGATGCGGCCAAGCGTTGGAGAAAACTAAGTGGATACGGCCAAGCGTCAGTGAAAAATGGATCGAAAAAAGTCTAGCATCAAAGTAGAAGCAGCTAAGATTGGGCAAAAGTGTCTCGAAAACAGTTCAGCTTCTAGCCAAGTGTTGGGGAAAACTAAGCGGATACGGGCAAGCATCGATGAAAAATGGCCCAAAAACAGTCCAGCATCAAGCGCAAGCGGGACACATTGGGCAGAAGTGACCCGAAAAATGTTCAGCTGGGGAAAACTAAGCGGATGCAGCCAAGCGTTGTGGAAAACTATGCGTATACGGCCAAGCATCGGTGAAAAGTGGCTCGAAAACAATCCAGAGTCAAGCGCAAGTGGTTAACATTAGGAAAAAGTGACCAGAAAATAGTTCAGCTGGGGAAAACTAAGCGGATGAGGGTAAGCGTGGGGAAAACTAAGCAGATACGGCCAAGCGTCAATGAAAAATGGCTCGAAAAAAGTCCAGCATCAAGTGCAAGCGGTAATGTTAGGCAAAAGTGACCCGAAAACAGTTCATCTGGGAAAACTAAGCGGATCTAGCCAAGCATTGGGGAAAACTTAGCGGATACGGCCAAGCATTGGGGAAAACTAAGCGGATACAACGAAGCGTCGGTGAAAAATGGCTCAAAAACAGTCCAACATCAAGCACAAGCGGCTAACGTTGGGCAAAGTAACCCAAAAATAGTTCAACTGGGGAAAAATGAGCGGATGCGGCCAAGCGTTGGAGAAAACTAAGTGGATACGGCCAAGCGTCAGTGAAAAATGGATCGAAAAAAGTCTAGCATCAAAGTAGAAGCAGCTAAGATTGGGCAAAAGTGTCTCGAAAACAGTTCAGCTTCTAGCCAAGTGTTGGGGAAAACTAAGCGGATACGGGCAAGCATCGATGAAAAATGGCCCAAAAACAGTCCAGCATCAAGCGCAAGCGGGACACATTGGGCAGAAGTGACCCGAAAAATGTTCAGCTGGGGAAAACTAAGCGGATGCAGCCAAGCGTTGTGGAAAACTATGCGTATACGGCCAAGCATCGGTGAAAAGTGGCTCGAAAACAATCCAGAGTCAAGCGCAAGTGGTTAACATTAGGAAAAAGTGACCAGAAAATAGTTCAGCTGGGGAAAACTAAGCGGATGAGGGTAAGCGTGGGGAAAACTAAGCGGATACGGCCAAGCGTCAATGAAAAATGGCTCGAAAAAAGTCCAGCATCAAGTGCAAGCGGTAATGTTAGGCAAAAGTGACCCGAAAACAGTTCATCTGGGAAAACTAAGCGGATCTAGCCAAGCATTGGGGAAAACTTAGCGGATACGGCCAAGCGTCGATGAAAAATGGCCAAAAAATAGTCCAACATCAAGCGCAAGCGGTTAACGTTGGGCAAAAGTGACCCGAAAAATGTTCAGCTGGGGAAAACTAAGCGGATGCGACCAAGCGTTGGGGAAAACTATGCGAATACGGCCAAGCATTGGTGAAAAATGGCTCGAAAATAATCCAGCGTCAAGCGCAAGCGGTTAACATTGGGCAAAAGTAACTCGAAAATAGTTCAATTACGGAAAACTAAGCGGATGCGGCTAAGCGTGGGTAAAACTAAGCAGGTATGGCCAAGTGTCGGTGAAAAATGTCCCAAAAACAGTCCAGCATCAAATGTAAGCGGCTAATGTTGGGCAAACATGACCCGACAAACGTTCAGCTGGGGAAAACTAAGCGGATGCGGCCAATCAATGGGGAAAAATAAGCAGATACAGCCAATCGTCGGTGAAATGGCTCGAAAACAGTCCAGCGGCTAATATTGGGCAGAAGTGACCCGAAAAATGTTTAGTAGGGGAAAACTAAGCGGATGCAGCCAAGCGTTGGGGAAAACTATGTGGATATGGCCAAGCATCGGTGAAAAATGGCTTGAAAGCATTCCAGCGGAAAGCGCAAGTGCCTAACGTTGGGTAGAAGTGACCCGAAAAACGATCAGCTGGGGAAAACTAAGCGGATGCGGCCAAGAATTTGGGAAAACTATGCGGATACAGGCAAGTGTCAGTGAAAAATGGCTTAAAAACAGTCCTGCATCAAGCGCAAGCGGCAATCGTGGGGCAAAAGTAATGAAAAAAATGTTCAGCTAGGGAAAACTATGCGGATGCGGCCAAGCAATGGGGAAAATTAAGCGGATACGACCAAGCGTCCGTGAAAAATGGCTCAAAAAAAATCCAGCATCAAGTACAAGCAGCTAACGTTCGGCAAAAGTGACTCGAAAACAGTTCAGCTAGGGAAACTAACCAGATCTGGCCAAGCGTTAGGAAAAACTAATCGGACACGGGCAAGCGTCGGTGAAAACTGGCTCAAAAATAGTCCTGCATCAAGCGCAAGCGGCTAACATTGGTAAAAAGTGACTCGAAAAATGTTCATCTAGGGAAAACTAAGTGGATGCGGCCAAGCAATGGGGAAAATTAAGCAGATACGGCCAAGCGTCAATGAAAAATGGCTCGAAAAAAGTCCAGGTTCAAGTGCAAGCGGTTAAAATTGGGCAAAAGTGACCCAACAACAGTTTAGCTGGGGAAAACTAAGGGGACCCTGCAAAGAGTTGGGGAAAACTGAGCGGATACGGACAAGCGTTGGTGAAAAATGGCTCAAAAACAGTCCACCGACAAGCGCAAGCGGCTAACGTTGGGAAAAAGTGACCCGAAAAATATTTAGCTGGGGAAAACTAAGCGGATGCGGCCAAGCGTTGCGGAAAAATGGCTCGAAAATAGTTCAGCGTCAAGCGCAAGTTGTTAACATTGCGAAAAAGTGACTCGAAAATAGTTCAGCTGGGGAAAACTAAGTGGATACGGCCAAGCGTCAATGAAAAATGGCTTGAAAAAAGTCCAACATCAAGTGCAAGCAGTAACGTTAGGAAAAAGTGACCCGAAAACAGTTCAGCTGGGGAAAACTAAGCAGATACGGCCAAGCGTCAGTGAAAAGTGGCTTGAAAAAAGTCCAGCATCAAGTGCAAGCGGTAACGTTAGGCAAAAGTGACCCGAAAACAGTTCAGCTGGGGAAAACTAAGCGGATCTGGCTAAGCATTGGGGAAAACATAGCAGATACGGCCAATCGTCATTCAAAAATGGCCCAAAAATAGTTCCACATTAAGCGCAAGCGGCTAATGTTGGGCAGAAGTGACCCGAAAAACATTCAGCTGGGGAAATCTAAGCGGATGCGGCCAAGCCTTGGGGAAAACTATGCGGATACGGCCAAGCGTTGGTGAAAAATGGCTTGAAAACAATCCAGCGTCAAGCGCAAGCGATAAACATTGGGTAAAAGTGACCTGAAAATGGTTCAGCTGGGGAAAACTAAGCGGATGCGGCCAACCGTTGGGGAAGCGGATGCGGCCAAGCGTCGGTGAAAAATGGCCCAAAAATAGTCCAACATCAAGCGCAAGCGGCTAACGTTGGGCAAAAGTGACCCGAAAAATGTTCAGATAGCGAAAATTAAGTGAATACGGCCAACCGTTGGGGAAAACTAAGCGGATATGGCCAAGCGTTGGTGAAAAATGGCTCGAAAACATTCTAGTGGCAGGCGCAAGGAACTAACGTTGGGCAGAAGTGACCCGAAAAACGTTCAGCTGGGGAAAACTAAGCAGATGCGGCTAAATTAGGGGAAAACTAAGTGGATATGGCCAAGCGTCGGTGAAAAATGGCTCGAAAATAATCCAGCGTCAAGTGCAAGCAGCTAACGTTAGGCAAAACTGACCTGAAAATAGTTCAACTGGGGAAAACTAAGCGGATGCGGCCAAGCGTTGGGGAAAACTAAGTGGATACGGCCAAGCGTTGGTGAAGAATGGCCCAAAAACAGTCCAGCATCAAGCGCAAGCTGCTAACGTTGGGCAAAAGTGACCCGAAAAACATTCCGCTGGGGAAACCTAAGCAGATGCGGCCAAGCAATGGGGAAAACTAAGCGGATACGGCCAATCATCGGTGAAAAATGGCTCAAAAACAATTCAACGGCAAGTGCAAGCGACTAACGTTGGGCAGAAGTGACCCGAAAAACATTCAACTGGGAAAATCTAAGCGGATGTTGCCAAGCGTTGGGGAAAACTATGCGGATACGGCCAAGTGTCGGTGAAAAATCGCTCAAAAATAGTCCAGCGTCAAGTGCAAGCGGCTAACGTTGGGCAAAACTGACCTGAAAATAGTTCAGCTGGGGAAAACTAACCGGATACGGGCAAGCATCGATGAAGAATGGCTCAAAAACAGTCCAGCATCTAGCGCAAGTAGCTAACGTTGGGCAAAAGTGACCCAAAAACAGTTCAGCTGGAGAAAACAAGCGCATGAGACCAAGCATTGGGGAAAAGTAAGCCAATACGGCCAAGCGTCAGTGTAAAATGGCTCGAAAACATTCCATCATCAAGCGCAAGCGGCTAACGTTGGGCAAAAGTGACCCGAAAAACGTTCAATGAGGGAAAACTAAGCGGATGCGGCCAAGTAATAGGGAAAATTAAGTGGATACGGCAAATCGTCGATGAAAATGGCTCAAAAACATTCCAGTGGCAGGCGCAAGCGGCTAACGTTGGGCAGCAGTGACCCGAAAAATGTTCAGCTGGGGAAAACTAAGCGGATACGGCCAAGCGTTGGGGAAAACTAAGCGAATACGGCCAAGCATCGGTGAAAAATGGCTCGAAAATAGTCCAGTGGTAAGTGCAAGCGGTTAACGTTGGGTAAAAGTGACCTGAAAAATGTTCAGCTGGGGAAAACTAAGCGGATGTGGCCAAGCGTTGGGAAAAACTAAGTGGATACGGCCTAGCGTCAGTGAAAAATGGCCCGGAAATAGTCCAGCATCAAGCGCAAGCGGCTAAAGTTGAGCAAAAGTGACCCGAAAAACATTCAGCTGGGGAAATCTAAGCAGATGCGGCCAAGCGTTGGGAAAAACTAAGTGGATACGGCCAAGCATTGGTGAAAAATGGCTCGAAAACAATCCAGCGTCAAGCACTAGTGGTTAACATTGGGCAAAAGTGACCCGAAAACAGTTAAGCTGGGGAAAACTAAGCAGATGTGGCTAAGCGTGGGGAAAACTAAGCGGATACTGCCAAGCGTCAGTGAAAAATGGCTTGTAAACAGTTCAGCGGCAAGAACAAGCTGCTAACGTTGGGCAAAAGTGACCCGAAAACAGTTCAGCTTCGAAAGCTAGCCAGATACGGCCAAGCATTGTCGAAAACAAAGCGGATACGGCCAAGCGTGAATGAAAAATGGCCCGAAAATAGTCCAGCAGCAAGCTCAAGCTGCTAATGTTGGGCAAAAGTGACCCACAGTTCAGCTCAGAAAAATTAAACGGATGCGTCCAAGCGTTGGGGAAAACTAAGTGGATACGGCGAAGCATCGATGAAAAATGGCTTGAGAACAGTCTAGCGGCAAGCGCAAGCAGCTAATGTTGGGCAAAAGTGACCTGAAAACTGTTACACTTAATGCACCTCTACTTGCTCAAAAACTGAAATTAAATGGCAATTGAAAGTAAATAGATGAGTTTACAAAAATTTGACACGTGGGATGTTAATGGAGTTCGGCAAAACAAAGGCCTACGTCTCTGGGGCTTCGCAACCTTGAGTGGTGCGCCTTTCTATTACCCAATACGAAAGGATTACAACTTGTGAGCCGTTGAGCCCTTACACACCAAGCGGGAAGTCAAACGGCCAACTCAAAGAGATGAGAACAAGGTCTCAATTGTCTTGAGAATCAAGAGAAACACTCAATAGATCACTCTAACCTAATCTATATCAAGATTAATGAAGTAGGTTTGAGGTTGCTTGAGGAATTTTGAAGTTTCAAGCTCTCACAACAATGGAGTAGGCCTAGCTCTTAGAAAATCGCTTTTGAAATGATTAGGTTCGGTTGAGATAGATTGAGAAGAAAGCCCAATTAACTATTTATAGAGTCAGCTCAAAAATGAGCTAATTGGGCTAAAACGTTACAACGTTTTATGAAAATGTTACAACGTTTTCCTTTTGCAATTTTTAGGTTTTCAATTTCCTGGCAGCTCAGCTTAAATGCTCAAAAACGTTACGACGTTTATAAAATGTTATATAATGTTTTGTTCTGTAAAATCTTGATCAAAACAGGAATTGTTTGAAGCTTAGATTTAATTAAAATGTTACAACATTTTATCAAAACATTACAACGTTTTATCAAAACATTACAACGTTTTAAATTTGAATTTAGCATTGATACAGACAATCCTGAAACGTTATAACATTTTACAAAAACATTACAACATTTAAGTTGTTCTGAACACCTGTGCTTCAGCTGTTTTGACAATCCTAAATCGTTATAACATTTCGTAAAAATGTTACAACATTTTAAGTTGTTTATGAGTTTTAATCAAGTTTATACTTCAATGTTTTTGAACGAATTAAAACGTTACAACATTTTATGAATGTTACAACGTTTTATAAACGTTACTAACATTTTACTTATGTAAAAACAGCCACAAACATATTTTACCAAACTTCTGATTTACAAGTCGTATTCTTGATAAAAGTCTTCATGGAGTGTTTTATTAGGGTTCCAAATGCCCTGTTATCACGTCATTTAGGGACACAACTAGAGTGCACCAAACACCTTCATTTGAGTGTTGTATTAGGGTTGTAAATGCCCTTCTATCATGCCATATGGAGACACTACTAGAGTGCTATAAACACCTTCAATTGGATTTTAGTATTCAGGTTGTAAATGCCATATTATCTTGCCATATAAACACGCTACAAGAGCGCTCCAAACACCTTAAATTGGAGCGTTTTATTAGGATTGTAAATGCTCTAATATCTTGCCTCTAGGAGACTACTAAAGTGCTCCAAACACCTTCAATTAGAATCTTTTATTAGGGTTGTAAATGCCCTATAATCTTGCCATAGAGAGACACTACTAGAGTGTTTAAACACCTTCAATTAAAGTGTTGTATTAGGGTTCTAAGTGCCCTATTATCATGCCATATAGAGACACTACTAGAGTGCTTCAAACACTTTCAGTTGGAGTGTTTTATTAGGGTTGGAAATGCCCTGTTATCTTGACTTCTGGAGACACTACAAGAGTGCTCCAAACACCTTCAATTGGAGTGTTGTATTAGGGTTGTAAATGCCCTAATATCTTGCCATAGAGAGACACTACTAGAGTGCTTCAAACACCTTCAATTAGAGTGTTTTATTAGGGTTGTAAATGTCCTATTATCATGCCATATAGAGACACTACTAGAGTGCTTCAAACACTTTCAATTAGAGTGTTTTATTAGGGTTGTAAATGCCCTATTATCTTGCCTTCTAAAGACATTACAAGAGTGCTCCAAACACCTTTAATTGGAGTGTTATATTGGGGTTTCAAATGTCCTATAATCTTTCCAAAAAGACACACTACTAGAGTGCTCCAAACACATTCAATTGGATTGTTTTATATAAAATAGATGTATGTAATCAAAAGAAGACAGATTATGTGATTGGAGGGTTGATATTCAATTTGAAAATTACGTGCATAATATAAGATATAAGAATGAAGATACACACACACAAATATATATAGAGAGAGATAGATTAAGGCTTGGGTGCTATGGATAGCATGGAGGGCTACGGTGCTACGGCTCAATATTCGAGTTTTCAAAATCCTAACGGTTGATCCGAACCATTCATCTCGTTCTCTGTATTAATGTGCTTGGAGACTAAATTTTACATTTTTTTAGATAGGCAGAAAAACTTGATCTAAAAAATGTAAAATTTGGTATCCAAACACATATTAATATGGAGAAACAAGATGAACGTTTCGGATCAACCGTTAGGATTTTGAAAACTCAAACATTAGGCCGTAGCACCGTAGCTCCCGATGCTATCCATAACACACCCAAGCCTTACTCATGTGTGTGTCTGTGTGGGTGTGTGTGGGTGTGTCTTTATGTGTGTGTGCATGTGTGTACATGTGTGCGTGTGTGCATGTGTAGGAGTGTGTGTGGGTGTGTGTGTGTGTGTGTGAGAGTCTGCATGCGTGTGTGAGTGTGCGTGCGTGCGTGCGTGTGCGTGTGCGTGCGTGCGTGTGCGTGTGCGTGCGTGTGCGTGTGTGAGTGTGCTTGTGTGCGTGTGTGCGGGTGTGTTTGTGTGCGTGCGTGTGTGTCTGTGTGTGTGTCTGTGCGTGTGTGCATGTGTGTGTATGTGTGGGCATGTGTGTGTGCGCGCACCTGTGTGTGTGGGTGTGTTTGTGCGTGTGTGTGTTGGTGCGTGTGTGTGCGTGTGTGCATGTGTGCGTGTGTGCGGGTGTGTGCATGGGGGTGTGTGTGGGTGTGTGTGTGGGTGTTGGTGTGTGTGCATGCTGCGCATGTGTGCGTGTGTGCGTGCATGGGTGTGTGTGTGCATGTGTGTGTGTGTGTGTGTGCGCGTGTGTGTAGCTGTGGGCGCACGCACGCACGTGATCTTAATGATTGAACTACAAGTGTGCTCCAAACACCTTTAATTAAAGTGTTATATTAGGGTTTCAAATGTCCTATTATCTTTCGAAAAAGACACACACTACACACACACACTCACACGCACACATGCACACACACACCCACGTACGCACACACACACACACGCACAAAAAGACACACTACTGGAGTGCTCCAAACACATTCAATTGGAGTGTTTTATTAGAGTTCTAAATGCCCTATTATCTTGCTATCTGGAGGCACTACTAGAGTGCTCCATACACCTTAAATTCAAGTGTTTTATTAGTGTTGTAAATGCCATATTATCTTGGCATATAGAGACACTGTGAGGTGCTCCAAAACTCCTTCAATTGGAGTGTTTTATTAGGGTTCCAAATGCCATGTTACCACGCCATTTAGGAACACAACTAGAGTGCACCAAACACCTACATTTGAGTGTTGTATTAGGGTTGTAAATGCCCTTCTATCTTTCCATATGAGACACTACTAGAGTGCTTCAAACACCTTCAATTGGATTTTAGTATTCAAGTTGTAAATGCCCTATTATCTTGCCATATAAACACGCTACAAGAACGCTGTAAACACCTTAAATTGGAGTCTTTAATTAGGGTTGTAAATGCCCTATAATATTGCCATAGAGATACACTACAAAAGTGCTCCAAACACCTTCAATTTGAGTGTTGTATTAGGGTTGTAAAAGCCGTATTATCTTGCCATATAGAGACACTACTAGAGTGCTCAAAACACCTTAAATTGGAGTCTTATATTAGGGTTACAAAAAGACACACTACTAGAGTGCTCCAAACACATTCAATTGGGATGTTCTATTGGAGTTGTAAATTCCCTATTTTCTTGCCATCTGGAGGCACTACTAGAGTGCTACATACACTTTCAACTATTTTCTTGTCATCTGGAGGCACTATTAGAGTGCTACATACACTTTCAATTTGAGTATTTCATTATTGTTTTAAATGACCTATTATCTTGGCATATAGAGACACTATGTGGGTGCTCCAAAACACCTTCAATTGGAGCGTTTTATTCAGGCTGCAAATGATGAATTGTCTTGCTATTTAGGGACACAACTAGAGTGCTCCAAACACCTTCATTTGGGGTTGTATTGGGGTTGTAAATGCCCTTCTATCTTGCCATATGGAGATACTACTATAGTACTTCAAACAACTTGAATTTGATTTTAGTATTAAGGTTGTAAATGCCCTATTATCATGCCATATAAACACACTACTAGAGTACCCCAAACACCTTAAATTGGAGTGTTTTATTAGGGTTGTAAATGATCTAATATCTTGCCTTCAGGAGACACTACTAGAGTGCTCCAAACATATTCAATTGGAGTGTTTTATTAAGATTGTAAATGCCCTAATATTTTGCCTTAAGTAGACACTACTAGAGTGCTCCAAACACAATCAATTAGAGTGTTTTAAATTGAATATCAACCCTCCAATCACATAATCTGTCTTCTTTTGATTACATACATCTATTTTATATAAAACAATCCAATTGAATGTGTTTGGAGCACTCTAGTAGTGTGTCTTTTTGGAAAGATTATAGGACATTTGAAACCCCAATATAACACTCCAATTAAAGGTGTTTGGAGCACTCTTGTAGTGTCTTTAGAAGGCAAGATAATAGGGTATTTACAACTCTAATAAAACACTCTAATTGAAAGTGTTTGAAGCACTCTAGTAGTGTCTCTCTATGGCAAGATAAAAGAATGAACATACCCCCCCCCCCTCCCCCCCCCCCCCCGCCACACACACACACATACACATATATATAGAGAGAGAAAGAGAGTAAGGCTTGGGTGCTATGGATAGCATAGAGTGTTACGGATCAATATTCGAGTTTTCAGAATGTTAACAGTCGATTCGAACCATTCATCTTGTTTTCCATATTAATATGTGTTTGGAGACCAAATTTTACATTTTTTGGAAATTATTTACTATTTTTTTAGATAGGTAGAAAATCAAATATTTGAATGGTGCATAATTTTTTAGATCAAGTTTTTCGACCTAGCTAAACAAATAGTAAAAATTTTCCACAAAAAGTAAAATTTGGTATCCAAACAGATATTAGTATGGAGAACAAGATGAATGATTCGAATCAACCGTTAGGATTTTGAAAACTCAAATATTGAGTCGTGGCACCCTAGCTCCTAATGTTATCTATAGCACCCAAGCCTTACGTACATGTGTGTGTGTGGAGGGGGGGGGGGGTGGGGGTCTGTGGGTGTGTGTGTGTGCGTTACTGTGTGTGTGTGGGTTCGTGTGCGTGTCTGCGTGATGTGTGTGTGCGTGTGTGTGAGTGTGTGTGTCTGTGTGTGTGTGTGCTAGTGAGTGCGTGTGTGTGTGTTTGCGTGTGTGTGTGTGCGCGCGCGCGCGGGTGTGTGTGGGGGTGTGTGTGCGGGGGTGTGTGTGGGTGTGTGTGTGTGTGTGTTCATTCTTATATCTTATATTATGCACGTAATTATCCTGATCCCCAACGACTGAGATTGAATGATGAATTTTTAAATTGAATATCAACCCTCCAATCGCATAATCTGTCTTCTTTTGATTAAATACATCTATTTTATATAAAACAGTCCAATTGAATGTGTTTGGAGCACTCTAATAGTGTGTCATTTTGGAAATATTATAGGACATTTGAAACCCCAATATAACACTCCAATTAAAGGTGTTTGGAGCACTCTTGTAGTGTCTTTAGAAGGCAAGATAATAGGATATTTACAACTCTAATAAAACACTCT
Organism: Carex pumila; assembly: GCA_033356055.1. Lineage (NCBI taxonomy): Eukaryota > Viridiplantae > Streptophyta > Magnoliopsida > Poales > Cyperaceae > Carex > Carex pumila. The sequence goes on from JARJHM010000848.1 coordinate 115,019, forward strand.
AATTGAAAGTGTTTGAAGCACTCTAGTAGTGTCTCTCTATGGCAAGATATAAGAATGAACATACCCCCCCCCTCCCCCCCCCCCCCGCCACACACACACACATACACATATATATAGAGAGAGAAAGAGAGTAAGGCTTGGGTGCTATGGATAGCATAGAGTGTTATGGATCAATATTCGAGTTTTCAGAATGTTAACAGTCGATTAGAACCATTCATCTTGTTTTCCATATTAATATGTGTTTGGAGACCAAATTTTACATTTTTTGGAAATTATTTACTATTTTTTTAGATAGGTAGAAAATCAAATATTTGAATGGTGCATAATTTTTTAGATCAAGTTTTTCAACCTAGCTAAACAAATAGTAAAAATTTTCCAAAAAAAGTAAAATTTGGTATCCAAACAGATATTAGTATGGAGAACAAGATGAATGATTCGAATCAATCGTTAGGATTTTGAAAACTCAAATATTGAGTCGTGGCACCCTAGCTCCTAATGTTATCTATAGCACCCAAGCCTTACGTACATGTGTGTGTGTGGGGGTGTGTGGGTGTGTGTGTGTGCATTACTGTGTGTGTGTGGGTTCGTGTGCGTGTCTGCGTGTGTGTGTGTGTGTGTGCGCGTGTGTGAGTGTGTGTGTCTCTGTGTGTGTGTGCTAGTGAGTGCGTGTGTGTGTGTGCGCGCGCGCGCGTGTGTGTGTGGGGGTGTGTGTGCGGGGGTGTGTGTGGGTGTGTGTGTGTGTGTGTGTGTGTGTTCATTCTTATATCTTATATTATGCACGTAATTATCCTGATCCCCAACGACTGAGATTGAATGATGAATTTTTAAATTGAATATCAACCCTCCAATCGCATAATCTGTCTTCTTTTGATTAAATACATCTATTTTATATAAAACAGTCCAATTGAATGTGTTTGGAGCACTCTAGTAGTGTGTCATTTTGGAAAGATTATAGGACATTTGAAACCCCAATATAACACTCCAATTAAAGGTGTTTGGAGCACTCTTGTAGTGTCTTTAGAAGGCAAGATAATAGGGTATTTACAACTCTAATAAAACACTCTAATTGAAAGTGTTTGAAGCACTCTAGTAGTGTCTCTCTATGGCAAGATATTAGGACATTTACAACCCTACTACAACACTCCAATTGAAGGTGCTTGGAGCACTTTAGTAGTGTCTTCATATGGCAAGATAGAAGGACATTTACAACCCTAATACAACACTCCAATTGAATATGTTTGGAGCACCTTTGAAACCCTAATATAACACTCCAATTAAAGATGTTTGGAGCCCTCTTGTAGTGTCTCTACAAGGCAAGATAATATGTCTCTCACAACCCTAATATAACTCCCCAATTTTTGAAGGTGTTTAGAGCACTCTAGTAGTGTTTCTATATGGCATGATAATTGGGCATTTATAACCCTAATACAACACTCCAATTGAAGGTGTTTGAAGTACTCTAGTATTGTCTCTATATGGAAAGATAACAGAGCATTTGCAACCCTAATAAAACCCTTCAATTGAAGGTGTTTTGGAGCACCCTTATAGTGTCAATATATGGCGAGATACTAAGGCATTTACAACCCTAAAACAACACTCGAATTGAAGGTGTATGGAATAGTCTCGTAATGTCTTCAGATTGCAAGCTAATAGGACATTTACAACCCTAATAAAACACTCCTATTGAATATGTTTGGAGCACTCTAGCAGTGCCTCCAGAGGGAATGATAATAGGGCATATACAATCCTAATAAAACACTCAAATTTAAGGTATTTGGAGCATTCTAGTAGTGTTTTTATATGGCCAGATAATAGGGCATTCACAACCCTAATAAAACACTCTAATTGAAGGTGATTGGAGCACTTTTGTAATGTCTCACTATGGCAAGATTATAGGACATTTACAACCCTAATAAAAGACTCTAATTGAATGTGTTTAGAGCACTTTTGTAATGTCTCTATATGGCAAGATAATAGGACTTTTACAACCCTAATACAACACTCCAATTGAAGGTGTTTGGAGCACTTTTGTAATGTCTCTCTATGGCAAGATTATAGGGCATTTACAACCCTAATAAATGGCTCTAATTGAATGTGTTTGGAGCACTTTAGTAGTGTCTCCTAAAGGTAAGATATTAGGGCATTTACAACCCTAATAAAACACTCCAATTTAAGGTGTTTGCAGCGCTCTTGTAGCGTGTTTATATGGCAAGATAATAAGGCATTTACAAGCCGAATACTAAAATCCAATTGAAGGTGTTTGAAGCACTCTAGTAGTGTCTCCATATGCCAAGATAGAAGGGCATTTACAACCCTAATACAACACTCAAACGAAGGTGTTTGGTGCACTCTAATTGTGTTCCTAAATGGCATGATAACAGGGCATTTGGAACCCTAATAAAACACTCCAATTGAAGGAGTTTTGGACCACCCTCATAGTGTCTCTATATGCCAAGATAATATGGCATTAACAATAATAATAAAACACTCGAATTGAAGGTGTATGGAGCACTCTAGTAGTGCCCCTAGATAGCAAGATTATAGGGCATTTACAACCCTAATAAAAGACTCTAATTTCATGTGTTTAGAGCACTTTTGTAATGTCTTTATATGGCAAGATAATAGGGCTTTTACAACCCTAATACAACACTCCAATTGAAGGTGTTTGGAGCACTTTTGTAATGTCTCTCTATGGCAAGATTATAGGGCATTTACAACCCTAATAAAAGACTCTAATTGAAGGTGTTTGGAGCACTTTTGTAATGTCTCTCTATGGCAAGATTATAGGGTATTTACAACCCTAATAAAAGACTCTAATTGAATGTGTTTGGAGCACTTTACTAGTGTCTCCTGAAGGCAAGATATTAGGGCATTTACAACCCTAATAAAACACTCCAATTTAAGGTGTTTACAGCGCTCTTGTAGCGTGTTTATATTGTAAGATAATAAGGCATTTACAGCCCAAATACTAAAATCCAATTGAAGGTGTTTGAAGCACTCCAGTAGTGTCTTCATATGGCAAGATAGAAGGGCATTTACAACCCTAATACAACACTCAAACGAAGGTGTTTGGTGCACTCTAGTTGTGTTCCTAAATGGCATGATAACAGGGCATTTGGAACCCTAATAAAACACTCCAATTGAAGGAGTTTTGGACCACCCTCATAGTGTCTCTATATGCCAAGATAATATGGCATTAACAATAATAATAAAACACTCGAATTGAAGGTGTATGGAGCACTCTAGTAGTTCCCCCAGATAGCAAGATTATAGGGCATTTACAACCCTAATAAAAGACTCTAATTGAATGTGTTTAGAGCACTTTTGTAATGTCTTTATATGGCAAGATAGTAGGGCTTTTACAACCCTAATACAACACTCCAATTGAAGGTGTTTGGAGCACTTTTGTAATGTCTCTCTATGGCAAGATTATAGGGCATTTACAACCCTAATAAAAGACTCTAATTGAATGTGTTTGGAGCACTTTAGTAGTGTCTCCTGAAGGCAAGATATTAGGGCATTTACAACCCTAATAAAACACTCCAATTTAAGGTGTTTACAGCGCTCTTGTAGCGTGTTTATATTGTAAGATAATAAGGCATTTACAACCCAAATACTAAAATTCAATTGAAGGTGTTTGAAGCACTCCAGTAGTGTCTTCATATGGCAAGATAGAAGGGCATTTGCAACTCTAATACAACACTCAAATGAAGGTGTTTGGTGCACTCTAGTTGTGTTCCTAAATGGCATGATAACAGGGCATTTGGAACCCTAATAAAACACTCCAATTGAAGGAGTTTTGGAGCACCCTCATAGTGTCTCTATATGCCAAGATAATATGGCATTTACAACAATAATAAAACATTCGAATTGAAGGTGTATGGAGCACTCTAGTAGTGCCCCCAGATAGCAAGATAATAGGGCATTTAGAAGTCTAATAAAACACTCCAATTGAATGTGTTTGGAGCACTCCAGTAGTGTGTGGGTGAATGTGTGTGTGCATGGGTGTGTGCGTGTGTGTGTGCGTGGGTGTGTGTGTGCATGTGTGTGTGCATGTGAGTGTGTGTGTGTGTAGTGTGTGTCTTTTTGTTCGAGTGTGTGTGGGTGAATGTGTGTGTGCATGGGTGTGTGCGTGTGTGTGTGCGTGGGTGTGTGTGTGCATGTGTGTGTGCATGTGAGTGTGTGTGTGTGTAGTGTGTGTCTTTTTGGAAAGATAATAAGACATTTGAAGGTGTTTGGAGCACACTTCTAGTTTAATCATTAAGATCACGTGCGCGCGCTGCCACACACACACCCACACACGCACCCACGCACACACACATGCACACACCCATGCACACAGAAACACCCACACACACACGCACAAACACACCCATGTACACACACACCCAATCACACACGCAGACACCCACACACACACCCACACACACGAACAAACTCACACACGCACACACGCATGCACACACGCACACACCTATGCACGCACACACGCACAAACCCACCCACGCACACACAAGCGTGCACACACACACATATACACACAGACCCACACACACACACACACCCATGCACACACGTACGCAAACAAAAACACCCGCACACGCACACACTCACACACGCACACACACTCACACACGCACACACACACACTCACACACGCACACACACGCACGCACGCACGCCCGCATGCACAAATGCACGCATGCACACACACTCACACACACACCCGCACACACACACCACACACACTCCCACACATGCACACATGCACACACACCCACATACACACGTACACACACGCACACACATGCGCACACACATACACTCGTGGGCACACACACACACCCTCGCAGACATACACGCACTCACCCACACACGCACACACACATGCACCCACCCGCACACACGCACACACACATTCGCACACATACACACACCTGCACACACGCACACATGCACACACCCGCACACATGCACACCCAGACACACCCACACGCACACACACACCCACACACACAGAAACACACACACCCACACACACACACACACACACACACACCCACACACACACACACATGAGTAAGGCCTGGGTGCTATGGATAGCATCGGGAGCTACGACTCTACATCTCAATATTGGAGTTTTCAAAATCCTAACGGTCTATCCGAACTGTTCATCTTGTTCTCCATATTAATATGAGTTTGGATACCAAATTTCACATTTTTTGAAAAAAATTTACTATTTGTTAGCTAGGTAGAAAAACTTGATCTTAAAAATTATGCACCATTCAAATATTTGATTTTCTACCTATCTAAAAAAATAGTAAATAATTTCCCAAAAATATAAAATTTGGTCTCCAAACACATATAAATATGGAGAACAAGATGAATGGCTCTGATCGACCGTTAAGATTTTGAAAACTTGAATATTGAGCCGTAGCACCGTAACCCTCTATGCTATCCGTAGCACCCAAGCCTTACTCTCTGTCCCTCTCTATATATATGTGTATGTGTGTGTGTGTGTGTGTGTGTGTGTCTTCATTCTATATCTTATATTATGCACGTAATTTTCAAATTGAATATCAACCCTCCAATCACATAATCTGTCTTCTTTTGATTGAATACATCTATTTTATATAAAACAGTCCAACTGAATGTCTTTGGAGCACTCTAGTAGTGTGTCTTTTTGAAAATATTATAGGACATTTGAAACACCAATATAATACTCCAATTAAAGATATTTGGAGCACTCTTGTAGTGTCTTTGGAAGGCAAGATAAGAGACCATTTACAACCCTAATAAAACACTCTAATTGAAAGTGTTTGAAGCACTCTAGTAGTGTCTCTCTATGGCAAGATATTAGGGCATTTACAACCCTACTACAACACTCCAATTGAAGGTGCTTGGAGCACTTTAGTAGTGTCTTCATATGGCAAGATAGAAGGGCATTTACAACCCTAATACAACACTTAAATGAAGGTGTTTCGAGCACTCTAGTTGTCTCCCTAAATGGCAAGATAACAGGGCATTTGCAACCCTAATAAAACACTCCAATTGAAGGTGTTCTGGAGCACCCTCATAGTGTCTCTATATTCCAAGATAATATGACATTTACAACCATAATAAAACACTCGCATTGAAGGTGTATGGAGCACTCTAGTAGTATCTCGAGATGGAAAGATAATAGGGCATTTACAACCATGATAAGACACTCGAATTGAAGGTGTATACACTTGTAGTGCCTCAAGGTGGCAAGAAAATATGGCATTTACAACTCTAATAAAATAGTCCAATTGAATGTGTTTGGAGCACCTTTGAAGCCCTAATATAACACTCAAATTAAAGGTGTTTGGAGCATTCTTGCAGTGTCTCTAGAGGGCAAGATAATAGGGCACTTACAACCCTAATAAAACAACCCAATTGAAGATATTTGGAGCACGCTAGTAGTGTCTATATATGGCAAGATAATTGGGCTTTCACAACCCTAATACAATGCTCCAATTGAAAGTCTTTGGAGCACTCTTGTAGTGTCTCCAGATGGAAAGATAATATAGCATGTTTCTCTAAAAGGCAAAATAATACAGCACACACGCACACACCCACACGCACCCACACCCACACACACCCACACACACACGGACAAACAGACCCACTCACACACGCACACACCCGCAAACGCACATGCACACGCACACATGCACCCATGCGCACACCCACACCCACTCTCACAAATGCACACACACATGCACGCACAAACGCACCCACCCACACACGCACACACCCGCACACACACGGATGAACACACCCACACAAACACCCACATGCACCCACACACACATGGACAAACACGCCCACATGCACCCACACCCGCAAATGCACACACAAACATGCACACACACACCCACACACACACACTCACACATGCACACACAAGCACACACAAACACACCCACACACACAAACTCACACATGCACACGCACGCACACACCCACACACACACGTGGGCGTGCGCGTACGTGTGTGCGCATGTGTGCATGTGTGTGTGTGTGTGCGGGTGTGTGTGTGTGTGTCTGTGTGTGTGGGTGGGTGTCTGTGTGTGCGTTTGTGCGTGTGTGTATGTGCTCGTGTCTATGTGTGTGCTTGTGTGTGTGGGTGTGTGTGCGTGAGTGCGTGTGTGGGTGTGTGTGCGTGTGTGTGTGCATGTGTGTTTGTGTGTGGGTCTGTGTGTGTGCGTGTATATACGTGTGTGTGTGCGTGTGTGTGTTTGTGCGTGCGTGTGTGTGTGGGTGTGTGTGCATGTGTGTGCATGTGTGCATGTGCATGTGTGCATGTGCGTGTGTGTTTGTGGGTGTGTGCGTGTGTGGATGTGTTTTTGCGTGGGTCTGTGTGTGTGCGTGTGTCTGGGCAGGTGTGTGTGTGTTTGTGTTTGTGTGTGTGAGCATGTGTGCGTGGGTGTGTGTGAGCGTGTGTGTGTGGGTGCATGTGGGTGTGTGCGTGTGTGCGTAGGTGTGTTTGTCTGTGTGTGTGGTTGTGTGTGGGTGTGTGTATGTGTGCGTGTCTGCGTGTGTGCTTGTGTGTCTGGGTGTGTGTGCGTGTGTATGTGTGTGGGTGTGTGTGTGTGAGTGAGTGTGTGCGTGTGGGTCTGTGTGTGGGTCTATGGGTGTGCGCGTGTCTTTGGGTGTGTGTGTTTGTGTGTGCGTGTATATACATGTGTGTGCGTGAGTTCGTGTGTGCATGTGTGTGTGTTTGTTTGTGCGTGCGTGTGTGTGTGGGTGGGTGTGTGTGCGTGTGTGTCTATGTGAGTGTGTGTGCGTGGGTGTGTGCGCCTGTGTGTGCATGTGTGAGTGTGTGTGTGGGTGTGTGTGTGCGTTTGTGGTTGTGTGCGTCTGTGTGGGTGCGTTTGTGCGTGGGTCTGTGTGTGTGCATGTGTGTGGGCGTGTGTGTGGGCGGGTGTGTGTGTGTTTGTGTGTGTGAGCGTGTGTGCGTGGGTGTGTTTGTCCGTGTATGTGTGGGTGCGTGTGGGTGTGTGCATGTGTTCGTGGGTGTGTTTGTTCGTGTGTCTGCAGGTGTGTTTGTCCATGTGTGTGCGGGTGCGTATGTGCTTGTGCGTGTGTGTGTGCGCGCGTGTGCTTGCGGGTGTGTGCGAGTGTGTCCGTGTGTGAGTGTGCGTGTGTGTGCTTGCGGGTGTGTGCGTGTGTGTGTGCATCTGTGCGTGGGTCTGTGTGTGTGCATTTGTGCGTGTGTGGGTGGGTGCATGCGTGTTTACGTGTGGGCGCATGTGTGCGTGTGTGCGTGGGTGTGTTTGTCCGTGTGTGTGTGGATGAGTGTGGGTGTGTGCGTGGGTGTGTTTGTCCGTGTGTGTGGGTGTGGGTGTGGGTGCGTGTGGGTGTGTGCCTGTGTGCTGTATTATCTTGCCTTTTAGAGAAACATGCTCTATTATCTTTCCATCTGGAGACTCTACAAGAGTGCTCCAAACACCTTCAATTGGAGCATTGTATTATGGTTGTGAAAGTCCTATTATCTTGCCATATAGAGACACTACTAGTATGCTCCAAATATCTTCAATTGAGGTGTTTTATTAGGGTTGTAAGTGCCCTATTATCTTACCTTCTAGAGACACTGCAAGAGTGCTCAAAACACCTTTAATTTGAGTGTTATATTAGGGTTTCAAAGGTGCTCCAAACACATTCAATTGGACTATTTTATTGGAGTTGTAAATGCCCTATTTTCTTGCCACCTGGAGGCACTATAAGTGTGCTCCATACACCTTCAATTCGAGTGTCTTATCATGGTTGTAAATGTCCTATTATCTTTCCATCTCGAGGTACTACTAGAGTGCTCCATACACCTTCAATTCGAATGTTTTATTATGGTTGTAAATGCCATATTATATTGGAATATAGAGACACTATGAGGGTGCTCCAGAACACCTTCAATTGGAGTGTTTTATTAGGGTTGTCAATGCCCTGTTATCTTGCCATTTAGGGAGACAACTACAGTGCTCGAAACACCTTCATTTGAGTGTTGTATTAGCGTTGTAAATGCCTTTCTATCTTGCCATATGAAGACACTACTAGAGTGCTCCAAGCACCTTCAATTGAAGTGTTGTAGTAGGGTTGTAAATGCCCTAATATCTTGCCATAGAGAGACACTACTAGAGTGCTCCAAACACCTTTAATTGGAGTGTTATATTGGGGTTTCAAATGCCCTATAATCTTTCCAAAAAGACACACTACTAGAGTGCTCCAAACACATTCAATTGGACTGTTTTATATAAAATAGATGTATTTCATCAAAAGAAGACATATTATGTGATTGGAGGGTTGATATTCAATTTGAAAATTACGTGCATAATGTAAGATACAGAATGAAGATACACACACACACACACACACACACACACACACACACACACACACACATACAAAGAGAGAGAGTAAGGCTTGGGTGCTATGGATAGCATAGAGGGTTACGGTGCTACGACTCAATATTTAAGTTTTCAAACTCTTAACGGTCGATCCGAGCCATTCATCTTGTTCTCCATATTAATATGTGTTTGGAGACCAAATTTTATATTTTTGGGAAATTATTTACTATTTTTTTAGATTGGTAGAAAATCAAATATTTGAATGGTGCAGATTTTTTTAGATCAAGTTTTTCTACTAGCTAAACAGATAGTAAAAATTTTTCAAAAAATGTAAATTTGGTATCAAAACTCATATTAATATGCAGAACAAGATGAACGGTTCGGATCGACCATTAGGATTTTGAAATCTCCAATATTGAGCCGTAGCACCCAGGCCTTACTCATGTGTGTGTGTGTGTGTGTGTGGGTGTGTGTGTTTCTGTTTGTGTGAGTCTAGGTGTGCGTGTGTGCATGTGTGTGTGCGGGTGTGTGCGTGTGTGTGTGTGCGCGTGCGTGTGCATGTGTGCGTGTATGTGGTTGTGTGTGTGTGTGTGTGTGCGCGCGCGTGCGTGTGCGTGTATGTGGTTGTGTGTGTGTGTGTGCGTGTGCGTGTGAGCGCGTGCCTGTGCGCGTGTGTGTGTATATGTGGTTGTGTGTGTGTGTCTGGATGTGTGTGTGTGTGCGTGCGTGTGTGCGTGCATGGGTGTGTGTGCGGGTGTGTGTGTGTGCGTGTGTGCGTGTGTGTGTGGGTGTTTGTGTGTGCATGGGTGTGTGCGTGTGTGCATGTATGCGTGCGTGGGTGTGTGTGTGGGTGTGTGTGTGTGTGGCTGCGTGCGCACGTGATCTTAATGATTGAACTTGAAGTGTGCTCCAAACACCTTTAATTAGAATGTTTTATTAGGGTTTCAAATGTCCTATTACCTTTCCAAAAAGACACACACTACGTACACACACACACTCACACGCACACACGCACACGCACACGCACACACCCACACACACACCTATGCACACACACATTAGCACAAAAAGACATACACTACTGGAGTGCTCCAAACACATTGAATTGGAGTGTTTTATTAGAGTTCTAAATGCCCTATTATCTTGCTATCTGGGGTCACTACTAGAGTGCTCCATACACCTTGAATTCGAGTGTTTTATTAGTGTTGTAAATGCCATATTATCTTGGCATATATTGACACTATGAGGGTGCTCCAAGACTCCTTCAATTGGAGTGTTTTAGGGTTCCAAATGCCCTGTTATCATTCCATTTAGGAACACAACTAGAGTGCACCAAACACCTTCGTTCGAGGGTTTAGGGTTTAGGGTTTAGGGTTTTTAGGGTTTTAGGGTTTTGGGGTTTAGGGTTTGGGGTTTGGGGTTTGGGGTTTGGTGTTTGGTGTTTGGTGTTTGGTGTTTGGGGTTTGGGGTTTGGGGTTTGGGGTTTGGGGTTTGGGGTTTGGGGTTTGGGGTTTGGGGTTTAGGGTTTAGGGTTTAGGGTTTTAGGGTTTTGGGGTTTTGGGGTTTGGGGTTTGGGGTTTGGGGTTTGGGGTTTGGTGTTTGGAAAACCGGGTTTAGGGTTTAGGGTTTAGGGTTTAGGGTTTAGGGTTTAGGGTTTAGGGTTTAGGGTTTAGGGTTTAGGGTTTAGGGTTTAGGGTTTAGGGTTTAGGGTTTAGGGTTTAGGGTTTAGGGTTTTAGGGTTTTAGGGTTTAGGGTTTAGGGTTTAGGGTTTAGGGTTTAGGGTTTAG